>VZTU01023520.1:10702-32606 GCA_013400835.1 Zapornia atra
CCCGTGCACCCTGTGCTTTCAGGGGCGATGTCCCTCCTCACCCCAGGACCAGGTGCCACCACCGAAGATGCTGATCCCCGGGCTGCAGCAGACCTGGCTGTGCTTCTGCAAAAATGAGGAAGCGGGAGGCTAAGGTGATGCCAAACAGCAAGAGGCCCAAATTGACTTATTTCTACCACCTCTCCTTTAGAAAAATATGAACCCTGCTGTCACTCCCTAATCCATCAGCCTGACAGGTCAAGTAAAAGCAGGTTGCCCACTCGCTTTCACTTCTCCCCCAACTTAATCTCTGTGCTAAATTACAAGTTGATAATGGGTTCCCATTAATTATTGATTTTCCAGATAATACTTGTTAAAGTAGAATTAACGCTATTGTTTCTGAACAAATACTGCCCAAATACTGTGTTTAGCGGGCTTGTAATCAGCTTTACCCACTTCTCCTCTAATCTGATTGAAACAGATTTCCCACCAAATCTTTTTTATCATTTTGTTGATATTAAAAGGTCACATATTTATGTCTGCCCAAAAGTTTAATTTAAGTTACTGCAATCGATGATCAGTACGTGTCCGCGCGCTGGCAGCAGAGTGCTGATGGGTGCAATTTTAATTTAGGCCAGGAAAGAAGAAGCAGAGAAAACTGAAGAAGTACACCTTCTGTGGTGCTCAGTGAGTAATGTTGGGCATTGTACATTTTAGCTTATTTTCCCAAGCCCTATATTATGATTCTGTTTATCATAATGCCTTTTGACCCGCTGCATTTACTCCATCGTAATTATCCTTTAATACTCTTATAAATGAACTTTTAGCTTATCTTCTGTTAATTCTCAGAACAAGCAAAGCACACACGTAACAAACAAAGCCATCTAAATAAAGTGTTTAACCCTTTTTTGGTGGCTTTCCCCGATTATGGAGGTGGGTCATGCATTTAAGAGGCAGGTGGCTTTAATTGCGCTTCCTCTCACGAGGTGCAGAGTGTGTGATGGCATTTCAGCCCCTCTTCAAGCCAAGCTCCATCAAACAACTCCCTGTAAAGCAAAAGCAGTGAATTTAAACCAAAGAAAAGCTAGCTGGCAAGAGCATCACAGATCATCCTGGGATTTCTCTGGTGCTGGGCAGCTGCCCAAGCCGAATGGCACACGGGACCTGAGATGAGCTAGTTAGAAAGGGAAGGTGGAGGCGACTGGAAGTAAGCACTTGAAAGGCTTCAATCCCACCAGCTCAGCCACAGGGTCTCAGCGAGCCCCTGGACAACTCAGTTCTCTCAGGACATGGAGGGAATGTCCCTTCCAGGTCTATCCTGTGTAGTTGTGCCTCGGGAGCAGGGACTTTTACCACCCACCCAATTAAAAAGCTCATAGTACCAAAACTGTATAATCTGAAACTGTGTTTGAGCCTGGCACCTAAATCATATCTCAGCTCGGGTCCCAACACAAGTTCCTATAAATTCCAATGGTGCAGGAATACATTACCCAGGGAGCACAAAGACCAGCCCTGGTTTGCAGATGTAGCTGGGTGCAGGCGAGAGCCTGCAGGCTGGACTGGAGACACCATCTGCCAGCAGAGTCCTCCTTGTCCTTCATAACCCAAGAGGCATGGGAGCCCCTGATGCTCCCAGTGCCTTGGACACCTGCCACCGACCCGGCATGTCAGACGCTCTCAAGCTCCCCTGCAGATGGAGAAGCTGCAGCCCATCTCTGCTGTCACCTCATCTCTTTGACCTACCCTGCAATGAGTGCCTTGGTCAGCGCTCGCCTCCCAAAGAGGGGCACAGGCACCCACCACCCAGACAGCCCTGCTGCCCCTGCGTTTCTGAGTGTCCCAGGTGGGGACAAGACCAGGAAGGGATCTGTGGCACGAGGAGGACTCACCTCCTCCTCAGGAGATGGCTGCTGCTGCTGACGATGTATTCGCAGCTCCTCTTGCCACGGTGACCCCAGTCTCCTTGCTCTGGTTATTTATTATTAGCATGACAAGCAAAGCAAGGGAAGGTCCCTTTCACAGAGCACTGTTTTCCTGACAGCAGCTGAGACACAGAGGTTTAAAGACCAGATCCAATTCAGGCTTTAGCTGCCTGGGGCTCAAATTTGAGGTGCCTACACCCAGCCCTGAAAACCTGAAACGCCTTCTTGGCAGCTGGTTAACAGTCGGCCTGAGTGGCTGCACATTTTCCCAGCACACACAGCAATGAGGACCCACAGGAGATGGATGAATGCTTCAACCTCCAGGCTTTTGGCCTGAAATGGCTCAACATGCAGCAGGGACTCATCTGCTTCAGCATCTCCTTCCCTGCATCTGCCCGTTGCAAAGGTGAAATGCTTTCATCTTCCATCAGCTCATCAGAGAGTCTCTCCCCTACATAATTCAGAGGTAGCTGGAGGATAACTCATTAGAGACAATTCTTAAGATCCTCTTTCACGGGCTGGGTAAACTCTGAAACTTGACAGTGAAAATCAAACCGATTTTCATGGAAATTTGGTGACATTCAGTGAAAAGCTATTAGCATGCATAATGAGAAAATACCTAATTCTCCCAAAGAAGGTTTTATGCCAGTAAGTGCATCTACAATACCCCTGGAAGGGTTAGATTATAGCTGGTAATGACACACAGACCTCTAAAGGAGATTAACTCAGGAGTTTTGTTATTAAAGGTGTACTGATTGTGAGTCTATAACTCCACTACAGTGGTAGATCCTAAGCAGTACTAAAAGAGGTTCTCAATCCTGAGTGGCTCAGTGAGACAACTCTACCTGCATTGGTGCACATCCCAATAAACACACAGACAAAAAGATCTCAATAAATGACAAATGAGACAGCTGTCCTCTCTGGTCCCCAGCCCATCTTATTTGCTCTTTAATATTATTTGCCCTCACAAAATCCTTTTATAGCCTTTTCCCTGGTTTTGCCCGGAAAACGATGATTCTTTCAAACTCACAGGGCTGGATCCTCAGCTGCTGTGGACTGACCCAGCTTTGTCAGCTAATGGGACTATCTGGACTTATATCTGCTGGGAATCTGGTTGCTCCCCTGCTTCACGTGGCACAGGGCTCACAAAGATTATCAGTTAGCTTTAATTCTATCCTGTTTTTGTTGTAAAGAAATCACCCTGAAAGCATTTTACACACACCCCCCCCAATCAGTTTTTAAGAATCCAATCCTCTGCTGTAGCTTAAGGCCAAACAATTTCACGATTACCACCAGCAGAGAGCTAAGGCCAACTTGAGAAATGTTTATTTCTTTCCTGATAACATAATCCACAGTCCACAGAATTTGCCATGTGAAATATACTCCTGCATAATGCTGAAGTGTTAATGGCACAGGGGAAAGCCACAAGCTGGTTGGAAATGCAGAGATTTTTTTTTTTTTAAGGGAAAAGGGATGAAATCACATAATGCAGCTCCAGAAGAAGCGTTTGACAAGAAATGATCCTTTTATCCGATTACTATTTCAGTTGCATGTCTCTAATAAAAGGCAGCAGGTACCTGTTCCCCAAAGTATTTGCACCACAGCTTTAACCAAAGAGCAGTGGCCTGTACCAGGAAAGCTGGTTCTTGGTCCTTTGTTACCCCACGCACAGCCTGAGTGCCTGAAAACTTAGGACCATCGATTGGATGAGACATAGAATGTCTCAGGTTGGAAGGAAAACTTTAGAGGTCATCCAGTCCAACCTCCCTGCAGTAAACAGGGGCATCTTCACTAGAGCAGGTCGCTCAGAGTCCCATCAAGCCTGACCTTGAATGTCTCCATGGATGGGGACCCCACCACCTCTCTGGGCAACCTGTGCCAGTGATCTACCACCCTCATATTGAAGAGCTTTTCCCTAATATCCAACCTAAATCTCCCCTTTTCAAGTTTTTGCCTTGGTGGCTCATGTCCAGCTTCTCATCCATGGGTACTCCTAAGCCCTTTTCCTCAGGGCTGCTTTCAAGCACACATAGGATGACATCATTAATTGCTTTCAACTGCAGCAGCTCCAGTGAAATCATTGCACTGATGGATACTGACAGGTAGCAGGCAGCAGAGAGAACAGGAATATCAAAAAAGAATTGAAAGCACTGAAAAAGACTGTGACTAATACGGTCAAAGTAAGTAAGAAGGAAGCCTCTACACTTGCCAAGAGCATTGCTGAGACCAACGGGATGAGGTTTAACAAGGCCCAGTGTAGAGTGCTGCACCTGGGGCATAACAACCCCATGCAGCACTACAGGCTGGGGGAGACTGGCTGGAGAGCTGTCAGGCAGAGAGGGACCTGGGGGNGACATTGAGGTGCTGGAGGGAGTCCAGAGAAGGGCAGCCAGGCTGGGGAAGGGGCTGGAGGGCAAAGCCTCTGAGGAATGGCTCAGGGAGCTGGGGGTGTTCAGCCTGGAGAAGAGGAGGCTGAGGGGAGACATTCTCCCCACCTACAACTACCTGAAGGGAGGTTGTGGAGAGGTGGGTGATGGTCTCTTCAGCCAGGTGACAGGAGACAGGACAAGGGGCAATGGCTCTAAGCTGTGCCAGGGCAGGGGCACATTAGATGTTAGGAGAAAGTTCTTCCCTGAAAGAGCTGCCAGGGCCTGGCACAGGCTGCCCAGGGAGGGGGTTGAGTCACCTTCTCTGGATGTGTTCAAAAAAAGGGTAGATGAGGTGCTCAGGGAGATGGTTCAGCACAGGATGGGATTGGTTGGACTTGATGATCTTAAAGGTCTTTTCCCACCTTGTGATTCTGTGATTCTGTGATCTCTCCTGCTCGCCAGGCAGCTTTGCCACACGATGCTGCTTGTTAAGCTGCCATTCACACCTCAGAATTATTTTCTTTCAGTCAATAACCTTGCAGTTTTAAGCAAGGAAAGAAGCAATGGTTTTATCTTTTGAGAACAGCTGCAGGAAACTACCAGGTCCTTAACTTTACCCAGGGAAATTCTCCAACACTAGCAGACAACTTACTTAGTATGTAAAGAATGTTGGGGAGCTAACACAGCACAAGGAAGTCCTGCTTTTTATGGTTTCAAGAAAAGATGCTTTTCCATCAGATTAGAAGCTGTCTCAAAGACTGCAAGCATGTTGATAAAACAATGCCATGGCTTCCCAAAGGAGTTTGATTCCATTTAGGTTAGAAAAGAAATGGGTGTTACACAATGTTGGCTTTGCCTGTATTGGGGAGTTTTCTATCTATTTAACTGCTAAATCCTCAAATCAACACTAGCCATCTCTCAACCCAATAGAGTTTGATTAACTGCAAAGAAACATTAAATGTTACTGGGCTTTTTGTCACATTTGCAGAGGAGTTAAAAAGTGAGTATTAAATAGCACAGGGTCAGGTCAGACACGCAGAGAAATTTAACTACCCACAAAGATAGGTTATTGTGTCCAAAAAAGCAACAGCCAAAGACAAGTCATGGAACAGATCCTCCTAGAAGCTATGCTGAGGCATGTGGAGGACAGGGAGGTGATTGGAGACAGCCAGCATGGCCTCACCAAGGGCAGGTCCTGCCTGACCAACCTGGTGGCTTTCTATGATGGAGTGACTGCATCAGTGGACAAGGGAAGAGCTACGGCTGTCATCTCTCTGGATTCCTGCAAGGCCTTTGACACAGGTCCCCCCCCCGCAACATCCTTCTCTCCAAGGTGGAGAGATGGGGATTTGATGGGCGCACTGTTCAGTGGATAGGGAATTCTCTGGATGGTCACATCCAGAGGGTGGTGGTCAGTGGCTCCAAGTCCAGATGGAAGATGGTGACAAGCCCAGTTCCTCCAGGGTCTGTGCTGGGACCAGTGCTATTTAATATCTGTAGTAATGATCCTGGCAGTGGGACTGAGTGCACCCTCAGCAAGCCTGCTGATGACACCGAGCTGAGTGGTGAGGTTAATGTGCCAGAGGGATGGGATGCCATCCAGAGGGACCTGGACAGGCTGGGGAAGTGGGCCCAGGTGAACCTCCTGAGGTTCAACAGAGCCAAGTGCAGGGCCCTGCACCTGGGTGGGGACAATCCCTGTTATCCATACAGGTTAGGGGATGCTGTGCTTGAAAGCAGCCCTGAGGAAAAGGGTTTGGGAGTGCTCATGGATGAGAAGTTGGACATGAGTCATCAGTGTTCAACTGCAGCCCAGGAGGCCAACTGCATCCTGGGCTGCATGAAAAGAAGTGTGGCCAGCAGACTGAGAGAGGTGATGCTGCCCCTCTGCTCTGCTCTGCTCTGGTGAGACCTCACCTGGAGCACTGTGCCCACCTTTGGAGCCCCCAACACAAGAAGGACATGGACCTGCTGGAGTGCATCCAGAGGAGGGCCACAAAAATGATCAGAGGGATGGAACACCTCTGCTGTGAAGACAGGCTCAGAGAGTTGGGCTTGTTCAGCTTGCAGAAGGCCCCAGCAGGACCTTATAGTGGCCTTCCAATACCTGGAAGGTGCCTCTAAGAAAGCTGGGGAAGAACTGTTCCCGAGGGCATGTAGCAATAGGATGAGGGGTGACAGTTTTAAACTAGAAAAGGGAGATTTAGGTTGGATATTAGGGAAAAGCTCTTCAATATGAGGGTGGTAGATCACTGGCACAGGTTGCCCAGAGAGGTGGTGGAGTCCCCATCCATGGAGACATTCAAGGTCAGGCTCGATGGGGCTCTGAGTGACCTGATCTATTGAAGATGTCCCTGTTTACTGAAGGGGGGGTTGGACTAGATGGCCTTTAAAGGTCCCTTCCAACTTGGGGCATTCTATGATTCTACAATTCTAAGTCTACATCTCCATGGAAAAAGATGGTGACTGGAGACAGTCCTTTGGGTTAGTGCCCAAAGCAGTTGAAGAAAAGGTTGAATAAAATGCCATGGTGTGAACACATTCTCTCTCTGAAGGGGCATATTTTTCACCATGGATTCTCTAGTATTAGCTACAGCAGCCAGAAAAAATGGGCTGTTCTTTGTTGTGCCAACCATGAACTTGGCTGTTCATATATCATGTCATGTCTCCATGGGGTACAGGAATATTATTCACCCCCAGAAAAGACATTGTCAGAAACTAGGGAGTAAAGATATGAGGCAGAGATAGATATTTCCTCTTGTTGATGTTGTTGTTGTTGTTTTGTGGCCCCTGCAGACTGAGCAACAGACGTATAGGAGAGCAATTTTCCATGGGTAGCTCACCTAACCACTATACAAGAAAACTCACATGAAATTTCTGGAGGAGAAGGTCACATTTCTTTTGCCTTCACAAATTCTGCAAGTCTCTGCATTTTGCCTTTCAGATAGTCTGGTAGGGGAAAAAAAAAAGTTAGAAAAGAAAAAAGTAGTCCTACAAAATTGAAAAATTATCAGGGGAATCACAGTGCCTTGATGAAGGGCCTGGAACATCTCCCCTGTGAGGAAAGGCTGAGTGAGGTGGGGCTGTTCAGCCTGGAGAAAAGGAGACTGAGAGAGGATTTGATCAATGTTTATAAATATCTGAAGTGTGGGAGACAGGGAAATGGCCAGCCCCTTTTCAGTGATCTGTGGGGACAGGACAAGGGGCAATGGCTGCAAGTTGGAGCACAGGGAGTTCCACACCACCATGAGGCAGAACATTTCCTCAGTGAGGGTGAGGGAGCCCTGGGACAGGCTGCCCAGGGGGTGTGGAGTCTCCTTCTCTGGAGATACTCAAAACCCATTTGGACACCGACCTGTGCAACTTGTCCTAGGGAACCTGCTTTGGCAGGGGGTTGGACTTGATGATCTCTGGAGGTCCCTTCCAACCTCTACAATTCTGCAAGGTACCAGCTGTTTGGGAAAACACCTGGGATGCTTCGCTGCTGCCTCCAGAGCAGTTACACAGAGCCATGACCCAGTTCTGATTTTCCTGTGTCCTGCACTGCCCAGCTCCCATTGAAAGCTGTGAACACCACAGGCTCACAGCACCCCAGAAAATCAGGCATGGTGTATGTGTACAGCAATGCCTGTGGGCTTTGTCTTTTCCTTGTAATAAACAGGCAACATCAAGTGCAGCCAGAGCAGAGTTATGTGTCAGAGAACAAGCTGCCAGAGCCAGGCTGGACAGGAACGAGGTGCAAATACACAGACCTTCATTAAAGTTAGCCACTGTGCCAGAAAACTCAAGAGCAAATTTCCTGTTAAACAGCAGTTTTCAAAGTCTTTACAGCCTACAAAGATATTTTCAGAGAAGGAAGTTTTCTTTCTTCACCCTCATTAACCACTTGAAGTTAAAGATAGTCCTAGGGGGCATCAACAACAGCAGCTTCTAAGATTTCCTGGAAGAAACACAGATGTTCATGTAGCACATTCACACCTCCTGACCACAGCTTGCTTTTCTATAACTTTTCACAGCCCCAGCAGTAGCCCCTGGAGCTAAACACTTATATTATGGGCTGCAAGGTAAGCAGCTGAGGTAAAACACAGCTCAGGAGGGCCCTTTTTCCTCCTAAGGGTGGAGAAACATCAGCAGGTTCAAAGCTGGGTAACTGAACACTTAGACACCTGGGGAGATTATCAAAGGTGGTTAGAGCACCAACTCTTTCTTCAGCATGTACAGATCATTTGAGAGGTCTGACCAACATGCCCAGGAATGACAGAACCACAGCTCATCCATATTTTTCTCCTGCTGATGAAGTAGCAGCAGTCTGTGGTTTGGGTTTATGAACTGGAGAACAAAATGCCGTGCGACCACTGGGCAGGTCTGTCTGTTCAGTCAGACTCCCTTCCACCCAACATGACTCTCCACCACTTCCATCAAACTCAGGCCAGAACAAACCCCATGTTAAATCAGGCTGAATATATTGGTGGCTCTGGTACTTCTTTGGCTGTTGAAATCCCAATATGGGATTTCTCCAGAAACGAAGGAGCAGTTCAGTTACAGGATTGGGGTCACATCTCCAAGCACAGAGCGTGTGGCACTACAAGCTGACAGCTGTCACATATTTTCTCTCACCAGAAAAAAAAAAAACCCAAATAAATTAAATGCAGTTAAATCAGGGAAAAAACTTTGCAGAATGCATGCTGCTGTTGCACCAGCATCAACCCAGAGGCTTAGAAACACACAGAAGCACCACGCTGGGAGACACTGTTTTTTCCCTCCCAGGTCTCCCACCCACTGCCTGTCTTCTTGGGGCCTGGAACATTTCCCGTACGAGGACAGGCTGAGTGAACTGGGACTGTTTAGTCTCCAGAAAAGAAGACTTAGGAGGGACCTAATTAGTGTTTATAAATATCTTAGGCGTGGGATGCAGGGGGAATTGGCCAGCCCCTTTTCAGTGGTCTGTGGGGACAGGACAAGGGGCAATGGCTGCAAGTTGGAGCACAGGGAGTTCTACACCAACATGCAGAAGAACTTTTTCCCAGTGAGGGTGACAGAGCACTGGAACAGGCTGCCCAGGGAGGTGGTGGAGTCTCCTTCGCTGGAGAGATTCAAGTCTCGTCTGGACGCCTATCTATGTAATATGAGATAGGGAGCTGCTTTGGCAGGGGGGTTGGACCCGATGATCTCTTGGTCCCTTCCAACCCCTACCATTCTGTGATTCTCCAAGGAAAGGGCCAAGAACTCTGTGTGTGTGTGTGTGTGTGTGTGTGTGTGTGTGTGTGTGTGGCAAGAAAGGCATTTGTCCAAATTACCTTATTTATTCATGGCCCTCCCGTAATAGTAACGCTAAGAATACTAAATCCTGGGGGACCCATGTAACTAATTCATGTGTGGCTGTGCAAATGGGTAATTTGCAAACTAATTGCCCCCTCACACAATATGCCCTGCAGACAGGTTGGCCCAACACTGGCTCCCAGTACTTTTTGTAGCAGCGGCTGCCTTGGGAAGAGGCGGTTGAAATGCTTTCTGGGCAGACAATGGGCTTGCTCAAGTGTGCAACTATTTTGGAGAGAAGCTATCCCGCCCACCCCGGGTGGTGAAGGTTTGTTCTGCCTGCGTCCAGCTGCTGTGTCCTGCCAGGAAAATACAGGGACCATGTGTGGGACAAAACAGTTTTGCCTTACTGCCTCTGCTGGCTCAGAAGGACGCAGAGGAGATGAGCAGCATATGGGCCTCAGGGGATTTCAGCCATTTAACAAACATTATATGCTCCATAACAAAACAACAATATTTCGGTACTTAGATCAACCAAATCACTAAATTAAATTCCCTAGATGGTGAGGGGCTGGTATGCTAATTGGCTTGCCTGGTGGATTTTCTATGGGGCTCCCCAAGAAACAGATTGGCCCATTTTTCAGGCAACTGATTGTTAATTGGAGTAATGAATAGCAGGCTGGAGGGGCTGATCACTTCGCCTGGTAAATTCAAACCCCCATTATTCATGAGGACAAGCTAGAGGTGAAGTGGTTTTCATGGGAGGTGGGCAGACAGGCTAGTGCCAGCACATTAGAAGCAATTTAAAGTTATGAAGAACAGAAAACTGAAAGTGTCTGTCTCTCCTTAATAGTGATGATAGTCTATTGCTCAATATGTGTTGGAGAGGGTTCAGAGGAGGGCCACGAAGATGATGAGAAGGCTGGAGCACCTGCCCTACAAAGAGAGGCTGAGGGAGCTGGGCTGGGTCAGCCTGGAGAAGAGAAGGCAACCCAAAAGCGTTTTTCTTTCCCTTTAGGCTGAGAGCACAAGGGAAGGTTTAGCACCTGATTCCCCCATCCCCCTGGGATGCTGTGCTCTTCAAACTGCTGAACTGCCCATGAGAAGGCCTTCCCCTATTGACTGCAGAAGGCCAGCACGTTCCTTTTTGGGCCAGCCTCTGCAGATTACTGCCCCAGCTGTGTAGTCCCTAACACAGGGAACTTCTACAGCCTCTGGGAAAGCCCTTGGGTTTGCTATGCTCTGCTTCCCTGGTAGCTCTGATGGGCTGGACAGAAGGGCTTGAGGAGCAGGAGCAGGATGGTGCAGCCAGGGCAGCAAGAGACAGCTCCAGGGCTTCTCTGCTCCTGCATCCTCAGCTTGCCACACAGCCACTGTTCCTTCCCCATCCCACTCCCTCACCAGCCATGGTTCTGCCTCCCCACTGCCCCAGCTTCCCAAGTTGGTTAGAGGAACACAATTGGGGTGTGGGGAAGGTGAAGCTTGGGCTCTTTTCTGCTCTTTGATCCAGAAAACCCAGCCCTCAACCCAGCACTGGCCAAAATGAAGGCTGTTACCTTATTTCCCACCCCACTCTTCCCAATGCCTGGCTTCAATTTCAAAGAGAGCATGAAAACGTTGAGCCCTTACTGTTCCCACAGCCTTTTCTGTAAGCCAAGCTCTCAGCATGAAACCAGGGCTGAGCAGCGCTCTTCAGATCAGGCCCTGTGGTAGCCCACAGGGCACCTGCGTGCTCTTCCTCACAAGCTTCCCTGCAGATGCTTTCTGCACCAAGACATGAGGTAATGACTGCCTGAAAACCACAGCCAAACTATTCACCAAAGACTACACTCAGAAAGTTTTAGAAAGCACAGAATCACCAGGTTGGAAAAGACCTTTGAGATCATCAATCACCTGTCCTCTACTAAACCAGATCCCTGAGCACCTCATCTACCCATCTTTTAAACACACCCAGGGTCAGTGACTCAACCCCCTCCCTGGGCAGCCTGTGCCAGTGCCCCATAACCCTTTTGGTGAAGAGCTTTTTCCTGATGTCTAATCTGACCCTGCCCTGGCACAGCTTGAGGCCATTCCCCCTTGTCCTGTCACCTGTCACTTGGGCAAAGAGACCAACACCCACCTCTCTGCAACCTCCTTTCAGGTAGTTGTAGGTGGTGATAAGGTCTCCCCTAAGCCTCCTCTTCTCCAGGCTGAACACCCCCAGCTCCCTCAGCCACTTCTCATCTGATTTGCCCTCCAGCCCCTTCCCCAGCCTGGCTGCCCTTCTCTGGACACACTCCAGGACCTTGATGTCTTTCTTATGGTGAGGGGCTCAATACTGAACACAGTATTTAAGGTGTGGTCCCTTTAGGGTATTTCAAGTACAACTCAACAATTTTCAGTTTGTTAGCTGAACCAAAAAACAGCTTTTCTAAACTCACAGTTACCCTGCCAAAATGTCTTAACCATCACCCTCCAGACAACCAGAGTTGCACCTTCTACTGAAATGCAGCAACTGTTTCAGCTGCCTATTCTCCAACAAGTGCCCATTTTCAGTTTCATGTTGAGCATGAAAGTGGCTCAAACCAGTGCAGTCACTCCTGAAAATCTCACATATGGCACAATTTTTCAGCCTCATGATATCAAAGTGAACTGAGCTGACCAGAGAGATTAACACTCTATTTTGCAAGAGGGGACTTGTTTTCATAAGTTATGTTGGAAGACAAGTAGGTGACCCCATTTACTGAGAACTGTGGTGCAAGAGAAGGCACTCCATATTCAAAAGCAGTAGAATGAATTTTGGTGGGCACCCAAGGAGGCTCCTCCAAAATGGTCCAGTCCTCAAAGGGTGGGGAGCCTGGTTTTGAGGGGAAAAAAAAAGGTCTTCTTAAAGGGCCTCTGGTTGAAAAGCAGAGATTTCCTATGCTTGTTTCTTTGAGCTGATCATGACTATTGATGTAGACACTTCTGCATTCACCCTGTGCTTTATAACCAACAGTGAATTTACACTGGGGCACTAGGAAATGCATTCATTCTAGGAACCAATCCCCTGAAAACTGGTTTGCTTCTTCAAGGAAGCTTAGAAATAAGGGAACAGTCCTGCAGCTCCTGAAGCATAAATGGCTGAAGGCTCACAAAAGGTTACCCCTAATACTTGTTTTTCAGTAGATGGTGCAAGACATGAAAAAAAGGAAGAACATTTCTCTTTCAGAGGTGCCCAATAATTACATCACACACAAAACTCTGGGCACCTCCTAACAAATGAGAGGTTCGCAGTGTTTCAGAGTGGAAAAGTGACTTTCTGGATCATTCCCTCTTTTGAGACTCTCAGCATTCATTACCCATGTGCAGGGCCAGGCAGAAACACTCAGAGGACTGGGAGTGGTGAACTTCTTCTCAAGGGGCACTGGGACAGCAAAGCACCTCTACAAACAGCTCTTCAGGGCATGAGAAGCGACGTTCATCGATGCAGAAGACAATCCTGCCCTCAGATCTGATGCAGATGGGCATAGTCCTCTGGGTACAACACCACATCTTTGAAGGTGCCCTACTTGAAAGTTGAGGGTTGTTTCTGGTGTGTTCCTCTGCAGCTTCCAAGATAAATACAAGAACAGCTCCTGGGAACAGCTATTTACATCTCTATCCACACAGCTGTCAAGAAAGTTTCATGGAGCTAAACCCACAGAGCTGTGTCCTGAGACCTCAGTGGCTTCAGCACCTCTTGTTGCTCGCAGAAGCCAGCACAAGAGACAGCTGTGCAGCTCCAGCCAGCACCATCACACTGAAATGGGTCTCTTGAGGTAGTTTTTGCTCCTTAATCTGACCCAGTCACATTTTTGGGTATGATGAAGAAACATGTGATAGTAACTCTTCAGGTCTGGTTTATTTTCAGGGTTGGATACCTTGGGTTATATATATAGAGGGGAGCTGGCAGCCAGCTGTACTTCTGTATTTCCATATCATAGAATCATAGAATCACAGACTGGTCTGGGTTGGAAGGGACCCCAAAAATCAGAGAGCTCCAACCCCCCTGCCACAGGCAGGGACACCAACTTCAGGCCTGGAGCTACACAAGGTTGCCCAGGGCCCCATCCAACCTGGCCTGGAACACTTCCAGGGACGGGGCATCCACTACTTCTCTGGGCAGCCTGTTCCAGCCCCTCACCACTCTCTCTGTAAAGAACTTCCCCCTAATATCTAATCTAACCCTTCCTGCCTTTAGTTTTAATCCATTCCCCTTGTCCTGCCATTATCTGCCCTTTGAAAAAGCTGAATCCCCTCCTGCTTATCAGCTCCCTTCAGGGACTGGCAGGCTGCAATGAGGTCCCCCCACAGCCTTCTCTTCTCCAGGCTGACCCAGCCCAGCTCCCTCAGCCTCTCTTTGTAGGGCAGGTGCTCCAGCCTTCTCATCATCTTCGTGGCCCTCCTCTGAACCCTCTCCAACACATATTGAGCAATAGACTATCATCACTATTAAGGAGAGACAGACACTTTCAGTTTTCTGTTCTTCATAACTTTAAATTGCTTCTAATGTGCTTTATATAATAATTGAAAATATCATAAGACACAGAGGAGATTCATCATAATAAAATAAATAATAACATTTTCCATAATAAAATCTAAATAGTGTGAAAATAAGTAGTCACCTAAAGGTGCAAATCATCACACAAACCCCACAACTACTGTCTGTAGCAGCAGCCTAGACAGCATTTTTCAGAGGACTTCATTAATGACCTGGAAGATGGGATGCAATGTTCTCTCAGTGTGTTGGCACTCTGCAGCAAGCTGGAGGGCAGGGCTGCTCTTCAGAGGGTCCTGGACAGGCTGGAAAAGTGGGTTGATAAAGCTGGTCAAGGTCCAACAAAGGCATGTGCCAAGTCCAGCCCCAGGAAATTCCCAGACAAGGGGACAGATTTTGGGGCTAGCTCCATGAAAAAACCCCTTGGGGCCAAGCTAACCAGGGCCAGCAGGATGTCTTTGCAGCAAAGGTAGCCAACCATGCCCTGGGCTGCATTAGCAAAAAGGGAGCCCTCAGGAGAGGAGACATCTCCGTTCAGCACTTGTTTGCTCAACCTGGAGAAGGGAAGGTAGTGAGGAGAGCTTCTTACTATCTGCAGCTACCTGAAGAAGACAGACAGGCTCTTCCCAGAGACCTTCAGTGGCAGCACAAGAAGTGACGGGCGCAAGCTGAAACATGGCAAGTTCCTATCAGACATCAGGAAACAAATTTCACCTCGTGGGGTGGTTTAGTGCTGGGACAGGACTCAGAGAGTCTCCATCCTCAGAGATATTAAAAACTCAACTGGACAAGGCTTTGAGCAACCCAATCAAACTTCAAATTCTGCTCTAGTTTGTGTATGGGTGCCTCAAGAGGTCAGTTTGAAGCTGGATTATTCTAGGTTACAAATATCATGCCCCAAATGCTTTTTAAAACCAGAGCATTTTTACCCAAAGCTGCTTTTTGAACATTAACATCACACATCATACAGTAATAGCTCTCAAAAGCTCTATGGAGCTGTCAGCATCAATTTTCTGCAGGGAAAGCAGAATGGGAAGGTGAGAAAGATCTTTCTTCCCACTCAGAATATTTGCAATTGACTCCATGATTATGATGAGATCACAAAACACTTTATTAACAAAAGCCTGGTCAAGTCACATGCTGTCTATTCAGCTAGGCAAACCTGTGCCTGTTGACAACCAGTTGAGCTCATGAATAATACCCAGATTTGAACAAACACTTTGCCCACACACTCACTGGTACAACATAGGTTTTTGATTGCCTGGACACCCATCCCTAACATGAGACACAGGGAACAGCTCCTGAAATGGTGAACAATTAAAAAGGGTAGCAATTTGCTTTCACTTTACTCATCCTCCCCATTCATTTTTCCTTCAAAACAGGCTTCTTGAAGGAATTACAGATAATATTCAGCACAGTGCTATGTGACAGCCCACAGATGGATGCCTTTCTAATGAATCCAGAGAAGTTAAAAAGGCACTGGTCAAAATATATATATATATATATGGGGAATTCTCCCTAATTAGATTACACTCTGTACACCCTGTCTGTATGAATGAGGACACAGCAGTGGAAACTGCCTGACAGCGTTGTTAATACAACTGCTAGGGTTTGTAGTAGTGGACATCTGTTTCAAAGCTGTGATCCAAATCTGACCCTAGAGGCCAATCAGTCAGGCTTCAGACTTCGGTCTAAAACATTAAAAGCAAAATTCACACTTGCTGGGAGCAAGCTCCTTTCCACTGAACCCCAAAGGATTACTGCTCGCTGCATTTTGGCGTCAGTCTGGATTTCAAAAGCAGCTCCTGCAGCCTGGCCTGCAAGTGAGGCATGAATGCAAGGAGCACCTGCCCTACAAAGAGAGGCTGAGGGAACTGGGCTGGTTCAGCCTGGAGAAGAGAAGGCTGTGGGGGGACCTCATTGCAGCCTGCCAGTCCCTGAAGGGAGCTGATAAGCAGGAGGGGATTCAGCTTTTTAAAAGGGCAGATAATGGCAGGACAAGGGGGATGGATTAAAACTAAAGGCAGGAAGGGTTAGATTAGATATTAGGGGGAAGTTCTTTGCAGAGAGAGTGGTGAGGGGCTGGAACAGGCTGCCCAGAGAAGTAGTGGATGCCCCGTCCCTGGGGGTGTTCAAGGCCAGGTTGGATGGGGCCCTGGGCAACCTTGTGTAGCTCCAGGCCTGAGGTTGGTGGCCCTGCCTGTGGCAGAGGGGTTGGAGCTCTCTGATCCTTGGGGTCCCTTCCAACCCAGACCATTCTATGATTCTATAATTCTAAAATGTTCAAGCATCAGCAGGGTGCAGTAATGTTGTTTCCCAGCCTAGAAACATGTCTCAGAAGAGCAAAGCACACTCGGCTCCCACTCACTGCCCTACAAGCCACGGGCTTAAAAATTTTCCGGTGTTCCTTCCCTCATGCTTAATTTTCTTGTGTATGGGGGGATCATATGCCCTTGCCTAGAAGATTTATTTATTTTTTAAAAATCTCTGAAAGCAGAATCAATTTTTATTGCAAATGGAAGGGTCAGAGGGGGAAAATCTGGAAATGATCCTCCCATACATCACTACAGACCCCAGGCACACACCTCCGTCTAAATAAATAACTGCTAAGCCATCCCCATTCATGTTTCTAATTAGTGCAACCTATTTAACAAGTAGACACTAATATAGGTCAATTATGTAGGTCATGATAAATTTGTGAAGAACTTCAGCCTGTAGAGCACCAAAAAGGCCACGTTGAGGCAGCATTTTCAAAGTTACAGCTCATTTCTCTACTCGGCTTACAGAGGGCAGTGAGGAACAGCAGAGATATGCTTGGCTTTTCTAGTTTGTGATGTTACAGCCACGACCAAGGAAAACACTGGAGCACTTCAGAGTTTGAACCTACTGCCACCTCGTACCTCTAGCTCAAGAGAAAAACCAAACATCCTGGAAGACCAAGAAGATTCCTTCCTTCAGATCACAGAAATTGATGAAGCGTCGCTAGAAAAGCAAAGGCAGAGCTAGAAAAGCAAAGCAGTCAGTGGAGGCCCTACATGTGAATATGGCCAAAGCATGTGTTGATCATGGTTTCCTCATGTTGCAGTTTGGTGCAGCTGTGCTGCTTCAGTGGCTTTTGTAAGCTGCAGTTACAGCTCTCTGCAAGCCCCAGATTCTGAAAGCATTGGTCCATTCCAGGCCAAATTGGAGCCTGAGCCTGTCAGAGCTGGTCAGAGCCCCTCTGGGAATCCCAGAGAGGAGAGAAAACCTGCTGGCAGGGGCACTTTGCCAGCGGAGCGGGAGGGAGAAGATGGCCCAGGCCGCACAGGCGCCAAGGCCAGGCCCGCAGGAGGGGGGGTGTGGAGAGAGAGTTTCCCCTGCAGCTCGGGGTGCAGCCCATGGGGACACGGGTGTCCCCCCGCAGCCCAGGGGTGAGGACGGGGAGCAGAGACACCTGTGCCCTGTGCAGATTGCTCCACGCCTCAGCAGGGTTGCAGGGGGACTTGTGACTTTGGGGGGCACCAGGCCGGGGGGTCTGGGCCCGGGTGTCAGCACCCTGTGGAGGGGAGAGTCCTGCTGAGGGGCCTGTGGGGAGGAGGTGACTCCCCCACAGAGAGGCCTCACGCTGCAGGAGCTCGTGGACACGACTCTGGCGTGGGTGGGACCCCACGGTGCCGCAGGGGAAGGGGGTGTGTGTGTGGAATGCCCCCCCCCAGCTGAGATGGAAGACAGCTCGGGAGGAACGGACTGACCCCCCCACTGCCCATTCCCTGCCCCCCCTGTGCTGCCATGGGGGGGAAGAAGGGAGCCAATCTCTGATTAAAGTCAGGAGTGCGAAGAGGCCGGGGGTGGGGGTGGGGGGAAGGAGAAGGGATGAGATCTGGGGAAGGAAAGCAGCTTGTGAGGGATCACTGGAACCCCCTGCCCATTCCCTGCCCCTCCCCACACCATGTTGGGGGGGAAGAAGGGAGTAAGATCGTGATGAGGTTTAAGTTTGCTAAGGAGTGAGGGGTGGGGGGAAGGGGCTTGAAGACCTGGCTGCTTCTTGTCTCGTTCCAGTTCACGGGGGGTGTGAGTTGTAGTAAGTAGTAATAAATCACTTTCCTTTACTCTGTGCTGAGTGTGTTTTGCCCATTGCACTAACTGGAGAGTGCTCCCTCTGGCCTTATCCCAAGCCCTAAGCCTCCCAATATCTATTTTCTCCCCCTTTTGGGCTGAAGGGGGGAGTGAGCGAGCGGCTTGGTGGGGATTTGGCCTTTGGTTAGGGCCAAAACCACCACACCTCAGAATAGGAAGATTGTGTGATTGCTTTTCCTGCCTGCTGCCCCTCCAAAACTTTTGAAGCAGTTACTAGTTTCAGCCACAACTGACAAAAACGTAGATGTCTTAAGGATGCTTAATTTTGACGAGTTCAAAAAATACTGGTCACAATCCAGAGGAGATGGAGAAACATCTTATTTATGCTGTCTCCATAGGAAAAGAAATGGCAACTCAGCATTTCTCTGCTATGCTTGACCACGTCCCTCTGACCAGGTGCAGCTCTGGAGAAGCCACACCACGTGCAAAGTCCTGCCTAGCTAGAAATGTTGTGAGGGCATGATGGGGAACCACAGTGGAAGGCATCTGAGCGCAGCAGGTGCCCTGAGGGGTTTCAGGCAAGCGATGGGACTGCAGAGCTGCTTATCCTGCTCAGGGACAGGGGGAGGATGCAGGGATAGGATACTGCAGCAAACCCTACACGTGTGTGGTTTGCATCAGGGAGATAAAGTGATACTCTGATCTGTAGAGAAAGAAGCTTCAATATCTCTGCTAAAGGACAGTGCTAGTGTTCTTTGAGATGAAGGAAGAAGACAGACCTTGGATGGGAATTTGAGCCATAGGTTTAGTTGCTGTTACCTTCCCTTAGTACTTATGGAATAATTTTCTTCTTCAAGCAATCCCATACCATGGGACAGGACTTCTGGCTTCCTGGACTGCTGTTAGAAGAAAAACTCAAAAACATCTTGGGTAGTTATCTAACCTACCCCTTCATACCTAACATGCAGTAGGATTAGTAGCATCATTAGTTAAGTGGCTGGGGAGCATCTGGGACCCAAGACACAGCTGGGTGTGTTGAGATGCAGAGCAATGGCAGTTAGGAGGCTGGTGCCTGAGCTGCTACATCAGTTTCAGTGGCATCAGCACCAGCCACCAGCTGGGAACAGGCTCCTCACCCCTTTGAACTTCCCAAACCTGCTGCTGCTTGGAAAAACCGGGCCCCAAACAGGGTGGGGGTAGCAGCACCAAGGGAAACATGGCCAGCACAGGGAGCCTTAATTAACTGTGCAGCTCTCAAAGGGCAGATGTTCAAAACCACATACATTCATCTGGGTCCACATAAGCAGCCCAAACTCTATGGGTGGTCACGTGTCAGCCGGTTGAACTCCTGCATGTACCTCTGAGGAGGTGAGTGGATGGAGCATTTTGGGTAATTTGGCATATGTTACTACCTGGCACACACAAAACAACTTACCCATCATGGGTACCCTGTGCCAAAACCACTGACCTTGTATTTGTGATATAATCTTGCAGAAGGGCAACGTTGCACCCATTTTTAAAAAGGATAAAAAGGATGACCCTTTAGTCCCTGGTTGGGGAGCTACCACCTGTCAGCCTCGCCTCTGTGTCTGGGAATATCATGGAACAGATCCTCCTAGAAGCTATGTTAAGGCACATGGAAGACAGGGAGGTGATTGGAGACAGTCAGCATGGCCTCACCAAGGGCAGGTCCTGCCTGACCAACCTGGTGGCTTTCTACGATGGGGCGACCGCATCGGTGGATGCAGGAAGGGCAATGGATGTAATCTGTCTGGACTTCTGTGAAGCTTGTGACACAGTCCCCACAATACCCTTCTCTCTAAACTGGAGACATATGGATTGTATGAGTGGACTGTTTGGTGGATAAGGAATTGGCTGGATGGCCTCATCTAGAGAGCAGTTGTCAATGGCTCGATGTCCAGATGGAGACCTGTGACAAGTGGTGTCCCTCAGGGGTCTGTACTGGGATTGGTATTATTGAATAATCTTCATCAATTACATTAGCAATGAGGTTGAGTGCACCCTCTGCAAGTCTGCAGATGATACCAAGCTCAGTGGTGCAGTCAACATGCTGGATGCCATCCAGGGGGACCTGAAGAAGCTGGAGAAGTGGGCCCATGTGAACCTCATGAGATTCAACATGTGCAAGGTCCTGCACCTGGGTTGGGGCAATCCTTGTCATCCATACAGGCTGGGAGATAATGTGCTAGAGAGCAGCCCTGCAGAGGAGGACTTGGGGGATGATGGTGGATGAGAAGCTTGACATGAGCTGACAATGTGTGCTTGCAGCCCAGAAGGCCAACTGTGTCCTGGGCTGCATCAAAAGGAGCATGGCCAGCAGGTCGAGGGAGGTGATTCTGTCCCTCTACTCTGCTCTTGTGAGACCCCACCTCAAGTACTGTGTCCAGTTCTGGAGTTCCCAAAGTAAGAAGGACATGGAACTGTTGGAAAGGGTCCAGAGGAACCCATGAAGATGATCAGAGGGCTGGAGCACCTCTTCTATGAAGACAGGCTGAGAGGGTTGGCCTCGTTCAGCCTGGAGAAGGCTCAGGGAGACCTTATAGCAGCCTGTCAGTACCTGAAGAGGACCTACAAGGAAGCCAGGGAGGGACTTTTTAGAAGGATGTGTAGTGATAGGATGAGGGGGGTGGTTTTAAATTGAAAAGGGGGAAGATTTAGACTGGATATTTGGAAAAAAATGTCTTCCCTATGAGGGTGGTGAGGCACTGGGACAAGTTGCCCAGGGAGGTGGTGGCTGCCCCCTCTCTGGAGGTGCTCAAGGCCAGGTAGGATGGGACCTTGAGCAGCCTGGTCTAGTGAGAGGTGTCCCTGCCTGTGGCAGGGGAGTTGGAACTTGATGATCTTTAAGGTCCTCTCCAGCCCTCACCATTCTCTGATTCTCTATATATTGAATACATGAAGCCATGAATCTAATCATGCACATCTAAGCAATATAGTTAATACACTGGCACCAGACCTGAAAATTTGTTTCAAACCTCAGACTAGAGGGCTCATGTTCATCCTTGGAAAGACCATGGTACTGTGTGTGAGTCTCTCCAGGAAGAAACCCAAAACCTTCCATACCATCTACACTCCCTGCCAGGGATGCCCCAGATGAGGCAAGGGGGTTTCCAAGAACAGGCTGAGAACTGTTGCATCATTCTGTTGCACATCAGTGATGCTTTTCACAGGAGGGGAAAAAAACCCAACCCAACATTACATTCCCACTCTTTCTAATGCTAACTGCAGCACCTTTTATTAACATGCACATATAGACACACACACAAGGTATTTCAGCCAGGAGAAATAAATGCTGTACTGCTTTGCCCTGTCCCTGGGGACACAGTGTTCCTGACAAAGTACTGCTCTCTGCTGGCCTGGCCTGCTTTTCTGTCACAGCCTCACTTCCCAGCCTTCCATGTCCCTTCAAGAAAAGTGGGGAGACCACCTTGTTTTGCTGGCTCTTTAAATTGCACCTTTTAGCAACTGATGACAGGGACATCTTTCATTTAGGCTTGAAAAACATTAGATCATTAAGGAAAACCTATTGGTATCACCTAAATCTTTTTTCTTAAAGAGAAAAGGCAAGAAGCCCTTGCTGAGTAACTCTCTGTAAGTATTCCTGTTTCCTTGCAACTTGGAAGAACAGGCTGGTCATGTAGCAGCCCCCACGCCCCCTGCATTGCAATGATCTCAGACAAGAGCCTATTCTTAAATATAAGGGGCCAAAGTCCTGTTCTGGGTTTCAGGAAACCTGCACCTAGGTGGGAATTTTCACAGCAGCCCAAAATCCCAGTGACAACCACAGCCTGGAGAAGAGA
>VZTU01023521.1:0-23459 GCA_013400835.1 Zapornia atra
CACCACGTCTCTGTGATTGCAACTTCACAAGACCAAGCCACAGGGTTTTGTCTTCCAGATTCTCAATAGTACTTCTGCTTATTAGACATCTATTTCACAGAATTCCAAGGCTGGAAAAGGCTTTTAAGATCAAGTCCAACCATTCCTGTCCTATGCTAAACCATATCCCTAAGTACCTCATCTACCTCTCTTTTAAACACACCCAGGGTCGGTGACTCAACCCCCTCCCCCTGGGCAGCCTGTTCCAGGCCCTGACAACTCTTTCAGTGAAGAACTTTCTCCTAACCCTATCTGACCCTGCCCTGGTACAGCCCATGCTACTTCCCCTTGTCTCATCTCCTGTCNTTTCTCCTAACCCTATCTGACCCTGCCCTGGTACAGCTTCATGCTACTTCCCCTTGTCTCATCTCCTGTCACCTGGCTGAAGAGACCATTGCCCACCTCTCTACACCCTCCTGTCAGGTAGTTGCAGGTGGTGATAAGGTCTCCCCTCAGCCTCCTCTTCTCCAGGCTGAACATCCCCAGCTCCCTCAGCTGCTCCTCATAGGATTTGCCCTGCAGTCCCTTCCCCAGCCTGGTTGCCCTTCTCTGGACTCGCTCCAGGACTACAATGTCCTTATGGTGAGGAGCCAGAACTGGACACAGCACTTGAGGTGCAGCCTCACCAATGCCGAGTACAGGGGCACAGTCACCTACCCATACCAAGTCTATTAACTTTTTTTTAAAATACAATCATACATGGTATTTTTAAAAAATGAGCACACTATCACTATCCATAAAGTTAGCAGGAGAATGTTCCATCCTAAACAAAACTTTAAGCCTTACCATTTCCCTTCTTCTTTCCTCTTCCCTTTCAGCCTCTTTTTCATACTCTCGGCTTTTCTTCCGTTCTCTGATTTCCCAGTTTTTAAGACGCTACAATAGAAGGAAACACAGACACTCCAATCTCAAGAACATTAAGAACAGCGCTACTACTCTGAAGTTAGATTGGATTCCTTTTTAAAACCAACTGCATTCAAATAAAGCAAATTATTTATCTGTAACATAAAATGACAGAATCAGAAGTCCAAAGTTCTGACAGTGACTTCTGCACTGAGTCAAAGGATTAAAGGTGTATTTAGAAAGAGGGAGAAGGAATTAAGTATTTTATAGCAGAAAACTCATAATAACCCCTCTCAAACATTTTTTACAAATCCCAGCTTACCTCTTGATATGCAGCTTCTTTTTCCCGCAGTTTCCTTTCTAGTTTTCGGCGTTCGTAGGCATCTTCCTCATCTTCCTCCCGGTCTCTCTTCTTATCCTTCTCCCGTTCGCGCTCCCGCTCACGCTCTCTTTCCCGCTCCCGCTCACGCTCCCGGTCTCTGCTTTTTTCTCTGAAGGAAGAATCCAGAGTTATGTCCAGAGCTTTCCTCTCTGCTCAGTCAAATCATGGAATGTACAATGCACTATTTACACAACCTTGCAAGTTAATTCTTCTACAATTATACATGACAATTGGCTAGTACAGCAGTGGGCATAAATCAATGCTTCTAATGTACTTTAAAAAAATAACCTGTAAGTCATCAAGTAGTGATATCTACAGAAGCTATGTATGAGCATGTGGCAATTCTTCTCAGATTGCATGAGTAGTTCTTCAAAAACAAGCCACAGCTAAATACCCCACAAATAAAGGGTATGCTTAATAAATCCTCTGTGTTTACATGGCTTACAGACAACCTGACAATGTCAAGATGATTTCAAGTGAAAGTTATTTTTTTTTCTGTGGTGAAGAGAGAAAAGCAGCATCTAGAGCCTGAGATGATTTGTTACAGTTTAAGACTGAAGGAGAAATCTCCTTGCTTTTAGTACAAATCCCCAAAACAAAAAACCCCATATACCAAAGGAAAAGGCAAAACATACTTATGTTTGTGCTTTTAGCTTAAAGAGAATCTCAAGTAGGAATAAAGCTACCCATGAAAAAGTAAGGTATCTGAGATAAAACCAGCGTGCTTAAATCTTGGTTAGGTGTCTGCTTGCTTCATATTGCAGCCCTTACTCCTGTGCTGTTGAGGGAATCTCAACTATTCTTCCAATTTGTGTAAATACAACATTTTCTAAAGTTTTGATTTCCTGCTTTTACTTGTCATCTTTGAAAAGGACCGTTCTCTTCTGCATGGCAGCTGACCCACAGAAACAGATGCACCTGGTAAACAGCACCAGCCAAGAACTGAAATTAACAGCAACTCGAGTGCATTTACCTTGATCTGCTCCGATCCTTGTTGCGATCTGAACTCCGTTCCCGATCTCTGTCCCGGTCTCGGTCTCGCTCGCGGTCTCGTTCGCGGTCCTTCGTTCGATCCCGATCCCTATCTCGCTCTCGTTCACGCTCCCGTTCCTTCTCCTTCTCTCGTTCACGTTCCCTCTCTCTTTCACGCTCCCTCCTTTCTCGTTCACGCTCCCGTTCCCTTTCTCTTTCTCTGCGTTCTTTTTCAATTTCCTGTCTTTCTTTCTCCTTTTTGCCTTTTTCCTCCTCCAGTTTCTAAAAACCAACAAGAGAACTTTCATAGTTAATTTTGTAGTTAGAGGAACTGGATATTCCCGGCGCAACACACAAGGCTGGTAATGGAAATACCAAAACCGCCACTGATTTTAAAAATACTAAATAGGGTTTTGTGGGTATTGTTTGGAACTCAAAAGTATGAAATCAAAATGCAGCAATCACAAGACTAGGTTTCGTGCAAAAGCATAGATCTACACAGACCAGCAATCTCCAACCTTAGCAGAGCAGGGCTGGCCTCAGATTACAAACTTACTAAACTGCACATACACCGTGCATTGCCAGTCATAATTCAGGTGGGCAACAAATTCCATGGGCCCTATAAGCTGCTTGGGTACAAGCAAAGTGAACTTCTAGCTGAGAAAATTAATTCCAACTAGGAAAAGACATTGCAGTGGAATGCTTACGGGGACAGCAAGTTGTTTCCCAAAACGTCTTGACAGACCAAAGCTGTCCTATATGAAAACTTGGGTAAAGAAATTTATCCACTTACACATGGTGCATGTGGTAAAACAGTGAAGAGAGCTGCAACCTTTTCCCTTTTCCCTCCCTAAAAAAGTTCTAACATTTCAGTGGCAAGAACTGGACTCTGCAGAATGGAATCCTTAACTTTCACCACTGCAAGATGGAGAGTTAAAAAAGGTTGGAAATAGCTCTTTTGAAACACAGAAACTAAAGGGTTACCTGCTATAGTTTTACTAAAAATTGTACAAAATTGCCACTTTTGCTCTGCAATTAGAAACAGTTCCTATGACCAAAATTCCTATAAGACAATAGAAAATACATCAACAGAATGATAGATAAATCCATCCTCGGAAGCAATTGTTATGTGTTAACTTACAGATGCTGTGCTAGGACATGGACCGCCAACACTGGATTAACCTTGCCTATAAGCTATGTTTCTGGGAGGAAGAGCAAGTACACGGTTCACAAATATACCAAATAACAACCAAATAAACCAAATTTCAACCTGATGGATGCCAGAATACCACTTTTTTTGAACAAATATTGAGCAGAATAAACAGGTTTATCCCCTTTGGCTCCACGTTTACCATCACTGAAATGAAATTAAAAACTGGAACAATGAAACAGCATTTTCTCGGTTTTGTTTTTTTTTTTTTTCTTTTTTCTTTTCTTTCAAACAAAGCATTTAAGACAACTTTAAAAAGCAATCTTACCTGATAAGTGTTCTTCTGCCATAGGCACGTGGACCAGAGAACCGACAGAGGATTACAGAAATAAAAGCTAATTCACTAGTGATTAATGTATCCAGTGAAACTAAACTGCATTGATAGCACAATACAGGCAAACCAATGTTGGATACATTGAAATCACAAAAGGAAAAAGGGACTAAAAATGGTAGGAATTGGTAGAAACTGGTATGAAAAAACCAAAACTTAAGATTCTACAATATATACATTGGGCTGGAAATTGATTTCTAAAGGACTGTATTTTACAGGAGCTTTACAGTGTTAAACCTCAGTACGGTCAGATGTTAAACTAGTTTGTTAACTTTTAAAAATCCAACTTACCTCAAATTTCATATACTTTTAAAGAAAAGTTTACATACTGAAGTGGTTGATACTTACAGGTTATCTTAGATGTTCCAATAGAAATTTCTTTGGTTGAACTCCTGCTTTTTTCCACTCAAAACCTTTGTTAGTGGTGAGAAAATTACTTCTCAAGAGTGGATTAATTTGGTTTTTAAATATGTTCACAGGTGTAAATATACACACACACATGTCTTAGTGTATTCAAATCCATTTTGTAGGTCTGCTTTCTTAAAATCCAATTTAAAAAAAAGTCTATTTTCTAATCAAAGCCTGACCTCATCAACTTCTGTCAGCCTAAATAAGAGGATCTGAAAGGGTAATGGGATGGGAACGGTATCAGATATACTGAAGTAATGAACAGAAATGAACAAGTAGAAGAATTATAAATTTTACCTTGAGCTCTCTTCAGACTCGTCCGTGCTGTAAATGGACGCCCCCTGCAATGCTGATACCCTGACAGTCTGTGGTTATTGTTTTATAAACTCATACCAAAAACATGCAAAGGTTCACTGTGCTCACTAGCCAGCTGCTAAAGATTTAACAGCCCCTTTTACACGGATCCAATAATAAACAATGACTACTTCCAGTTCATTTTTAATGTTAAGATGCCCAAAATAGCTCTCCCAATGATACAGATTAAAGGCAATAAAATGCCCAACAGCTTCTGAAACAATGAAGCATGGGTTTTGTTTTGTGGGTTTTTTTTTTTAAAAAGTATTACTTGTTTGCATCTTAGTACCAGTGACTTCTTGGGGCTTGGAATTGAACACAATGCTACTGAAGTTTCACCACTGACCAGTTTCACATTCAATTGCTGAGCTTCTCCAGATGATTTCCTTCTAGAATTTTCCCCCAGGTTTTTATCTCCACCAGCTTCAGTCAAGAGGAAGAACTCAATATGTGTACATAGGACAATGTGCAGTCATTTGTGTTTCCACTGATACGACTGTGTGAGAACGTGGTACCATCCCCAGTGGCTGCATGTGGTAAAGCTGAGTAACACGGGCATACTCCACCTGGCTTATACCTTCAGCGTTCTCTTTAACACTGATCTAGGGGCACTTGGAAACAAGTGTGTGCTCAAAAGAGGAGCTTGCTGATACTTCCCTAGGCCAAGGACCATTCCAGTTTTGTAGGGGACAAAATAAATACCAACTTTAAGCCAAACATTAAAATAAGAAGATTACATGCATAGTTGTGCTTTACTATCCACAAGTATCACTTTCCAAAGCAGAAACATTCACAGATGCACTAGCATTAACGGAAACTTCTGTAAGTGGGAACCCCGAGGTGGGACTTGATGTGCACAAACAGTTCCAAGCCAGTTACCCCTTTGCATATTTTTCTGAGGGGGCATCCATAAGTATAATAAAAAACAGAAGCTCATACTTACATCCTATTCCATGTTACTTTCCAAGCTGTGAGTTTCATCTTGCATTAGTCACCATATGATCTCTATCATAATGGTGGGGGTCAATGAATAGATTAGCTTTATGGGAATTTACAGTTCTTCCATGCATCTAAAGTTTGGTAAGTCTGGTAACCATTGACCTAGTTTTAATCTTCCCCCACTCTTAACTTAGAACTATTAAAATAAAAGACTTAAATTTAATTCAAGTTTCAATTCTTCATAAAATCTTGGATTATGTTACAAATCTACCTACAGAAACACACTCAAGTGTATGTCTTATACTGCAGCCCCGTTTAGCCTTCAGTTATAAATATCTTGACTTTAATGTATGTGTAGAAACTTAAGTTGCCTTTATTCATGTTAAAGTGAGCAGACTGCAAAATAATCAGTAGCAATCAAAGTCTTAGCATAAAGATGTCAAGGGCCACTTTAACGTGGTAGTCGTTTCTTTTTTTGTAAAGAACTATATGTATATTAAACCTAATATAAACATAATTTTAAGTGATATTGCAATGTACTGCTAAGTTTTATAATAGTGGTTTTTTTGGATTTTGAAATAGCCTAATTTGTATCAAGTGCAAAAACAAGAATACTACCTTGTGTGTGTCTCTGAATTTACTGATCTCTCTTGATATCAGGTCTCTTTTGTCTTCCTCCATTTCTATAGCATTTATATCCTCCTAAAAAACAAGGGGGACAGGAGGAAAAACATTAAGAGCCATCTGTACAGACATAGGAGAACAAGAGAAAAGCTGAACGTTAGAAGTTTTTCAACCGGTTTTCTTGCAAGAGATAAACAAAGTCCTTCTGCGGTACCAAACCTGACAAGTCTGATGTTAATGAGTGAAAAAAAAAAATAAAAAAAATTCAGATGGACAAGAGTCACAAATCTGGCAACTAGCAGTAAACACAGTCATTGTCAAAGCCTACAATGTAAACGAACCTTGGTGATGAGTGGATAAGGTATCAGTGGGGCCACTGGAAATCTGCGGAAAATCTGCGGAAAAATCCACGGAGATTTTTTTTTTTAAAGATAAGATTGCACACTACTCTGAAAAACAATGTTTTGTATGTTTGCACTGTAAAGCAATATTGTATTGCTGTGAGCTCATTTCTTTGATTCAACAAAATTTACAGAAGAACCTCGCTAATTCTCCCTTCTCTGGACTACTTAAAATACATAGTGATGTCTCCTGTTAGTAAGACTTCACTGAATGACAAATGTACTACAGGATATTAGTACACTATGGTAGCATCATAAAGAAGACTAAGCTACTCTTGCCAATGGAAGCAATCAGTATATTTGCAGCAGTGGGTACAGCTTGACTGTATTTACTCGCTAATTCGCAGAATTTGGCAGATTTCACCTACTGAACTAACGGTGCGAATTAGCGAGGTTCCCCTGTGCTTGAGATTGAAAACCAGATTCCACTCACTCTCAGCTCCCCGCACACATTTTCAACTCCCCCACATCAGTCATGCCTTCATCCAGAAGAACTAACAGCAGACTCTGCTGTAACACCAGCGGGGAGTCTCCTTGACACCAAGCTCTTCAGGGAACAGCAGCCCAAAGCGGACAGGTNTTTCTCTCCCCTCTCCTTTAAGGACAAGAGAGGAACAAGCTAGGACCATCTCCTCACTCCCACCTCTATCCACACAGGCCAAAGATGGCAACTTACAAGATTCTTTGCCTCTTTCACAGTATGAGAGGGATGAGTGGGTATAATTTCAACCCACAAATGCAGTGTATTTAAAAAGCACTTATTTGTCTACTCAACTAGCTCAGATTGGTCAAATTCTACATCATGCAGAGCTAGCAGAATATCCCTCTGTCCCAGGGACACACTCAGCGCTCAGCTCTTCCAAGACTGCAGTGGTCTCTTACAATGTTTCACTAGCTGGCATTATTCATGGCCATAGATATATGTACCCACAGGAAAATACACATTGTAACAATGCTTGTAACAAAAAAAAAATATACAGCTGGTAGCATTAGACAGTGACTCATTTGTAAATTCTCATCCAAGAAAGCATCTTCTCCCAAAGAGAGGGAGAGGAAAGAAAAAGAAATTCTCAGCTCAGCACTCTTAGACCTCAGGTCAGCCACAACTAACAATTTTGTGGGGAAGATAAAGTCACTCCCTGAGGGAGAGGTTGCTTCTTGCACCACACTTAAACCCCATAAGTATTTGAAACTGCAGTATTGCTGCAGAATAGGTACTTTGCAGAAGACTTAAGTGGGTAAACAATTAAGTGGTTGAATAATTTTCCAATGTCCTTCGTACCAGGAGCAGAATGGTAGGTGTGAAAGCCCATCTCCCCTGCTTAGAAACTTGGCTGGAAAAGCTAAGTCTGAGTTTGCTCATTCTTATTCCCCCTTCTCCAGTTTGTTCCATTCCATAAAAAGGTCATGAACAGAAGCAGGTCTACACCAGAACATTCATTCCTGCTTAACAGGGCTTTTTTTTGCATTATACAATATATGAAAACCAGCTGATTGAATCCAGCCAAATTGACACGTGTGCATTAAGAGTGATTTTTCTAAGGCAGAAGATTACAGTTTGCCTTTCATCCCTGAAGGGATCCCTCTGAGGTTTGTGAGGTTATTTCACATAAACTAATGAAGCACTTCCACATCTGGAGAGATTAGCTACAACCAGTTGGATCAAGGTGCACTACAAGAGTGCAGTACTATAAGCAGAGAAGAGTAATTTTGTCAGAAACTACCAGAGCAAATTCTTGATGTTACAAAAGTGCCCTGGCACCTTTCAATGGAAATAGCCCATATGCAGGAACACTTGGGGTTTTTTAAGTTCTCCTCTGAAAAATCCTACAAGGACATATAGATTAAACTGCATTAAATCAGTATTTCCACCTTCAGAGGGATGAAAGGTCAGTTCAATCCTGCCCAGATTCACACCTGTTGTTCCAAGAAGTCTAGGTGCTTAAATGCCTAAACCATCCTGAAGGGATGGTGTCTACAACTGACTAGCTTTCAGCTTTAAAAAGTGAAACTGCTGCTGACATCAATGCTTGTTGATCTGTTTCTCATCAGAAGTTTAGGTTTAAAGTATTTGCACAAGGTCTGGCCATTATATAAAGGTGAGTTGAAGAAAAAAATCTGTTTTGTCCAAAATCAAAACACATACGTCCTCCTTCTTTTCCTTTTTCTTCTTCCTGGGGTGAGAGTCAGATTCCTGGGAGGGGGCATTGAGCTCGCTGGAATATTCTCGTATTAAGACTTCAATGGCCCCTTTAATTATCTGATCTCTTCTCTTTGTTTCCTCATCCAGTGCTTCATCATCATCATTTGTGGTCTCTGGTCTGGCGTTCTAAGAAAAAATTGCAAAATACCCAGAATCAGTGAATTGAGAATAGTTTTATTTATTAAGTTCAACTTTGATCATCGCATTCATGCCCCTACAGCATTTACAAAACCAGGAAAACCAAACCCAAACAACAACAAAAAAACCCCACAAAATCAGATCACCTACAAGTAGTTATCAATGGCATTATTTTAGTCAGACCTTTTCACACAGGCAATACTGTAAGGACCACATCGTTTTACTTGTGGGATGGCTGCAGGGAGCAAGTGCAGGATGGCATAAGAAAACAGAACAGATAAGTGGTTATAAGGTGGCAGACAGGAAAAGAGAAAGCACACACACTCTCACAGAAAGGCAGTCACCACAGCCCAGCTCTTGGCCAAATGTTTGTGTCTTGTATTCTCCAGAACTTCAAGTCATTTCAAGAGCAGCTCCTCAAAGCCTTTAATTTAAGTGCCATGCAATAGAAATGTCTACCTATAACTTTTAAGCGGCAACTTATAATGGGAGAAGTATATCAAAGCAACATTGTTAGGGAAAACAGTCTTTGCGCAGCAAACATTTTCCTATTGTTCATCATTTGTTTTGTAGTTCCTCCTCTTCTTGCCCCTTTCTACCTTGCAGGAAGGAAAAAGAAGGGAACACACACAAAGTAGTGCATTTCACTAACTGTTACACAAAAGGGTAGAACAATGATCTGCATACAGAGCAAGGTAGCCCACCTCTTGGTCCCCTGAGTCTTTTAAAAAAATGGAATCTCACCTGAGAATCCAGCTGGGTATCCCGTCAAGCGATAGGTGGTGGGTGGAGTGAGGGGGAGGGAAGGGTCTGATGGAGCAGCAGCTAAGAATGAGGGGGAAGGGAGGATTCAGTTGGAGCTGAAGAGGCTGCCAGGCCAAGGAGCAAGCTGAAAAGAGCTAGAAGGCATTGACAGGGAGTGGAATTGAAGAGGTCCAGGGAGAAGAAGTGATCAGGGAGAGGAGCTAATTAAAAAGATGTGTCTTTATAAGTTGTGTCTTTTTAGGAAATCGTGCTGTAGTGTACACATTTGATTTCTTAATGAAAACTATTTGGATCTGAGTGGCACCAGTACCCCAACGATGGTATGAAAGGAACTGCAAGAGGTATGATTACAGTATGCTTCACCAATATTCCTCAGTAATTCAGTCTCTTTTTATTGCACTACCACAAACAAACAAAAACCCCCAAAACAAAAAGCCCAAAACAAAACATTTGGTGCTAATCTCATGCTTCAGTTCAATGGAATCAGCACATACACTGTTGTCTTCACCAAAGCCACAAACAGCACACTCTATTATAATCCCCTAGGATTGACTGAAAACCAGAGGACCTCCCAGAAAACAACCTTCATTAGATATGTACAAGAACTCCAGTGATAGTTTAAGCTTGTTTCTAGTATGAAGCACCACATTACAGATCATGCCAAAGGGAAACAAGGAAGTATGGAATGGAAAGGCCAGTCAAATCAAGCCCTCACCTAGGTTAACATTCCTCCATGCAAATCCCAGGAAGTTAGTACTCTGCTTTATTTAGCCACTGCATTTTATCCCATACACTGGGTTCACAGTCAAAGGTGTCAAGTACTTCAAGACAACATTATGCCTCTAGTTCTAGTTAAGAGAGAAGTACCCATGTTCCCACTGTATCTTACATAACTTTAAGAACAATTCCAAACCAGAATTTTAAACATTTACCTGCTACAGTGTAATTAATACCTTTAATTTTCTCCACAAGAGCCTATTCTTGATTTCATTTCACAGGAAATGATTATGTACTTCCTTAAGGTATGATGAGAACTTTAAAATCATTAGAGACTAAGCATAACAATCTGCTTTATTCTTTAGCAAAGAGATAAGAGAAAATGCATTTTAATGCAAATTTCTCAGTTTAGAGAAAGAATTCAAGATATCAAATACCTGCAATTATTCCAGAAAAGATCCTTAGCTCTAGAAACAGGTAATACAAAACCAAGTTTCCCATCTACTAAATGCCTGTAAGATGCCCACTTCTTGATAACTGCATCATCTACTGGAAGATCTATTTCTTCCCTTTTTATTAATTTGTTCTAATTCATCAGCAGTGGAGGGGAAAAAAAACCCTCCCATTCTCCTCAGACAACTGATTTACAGACCCTGACAGAGCGTCTGTAGAGTGGTATGATTCTACTCCATGTAGAGCTTATATACTTCTACAAGTTTCTAAAAACACAAAAAGCAGCAACAGAATTCATAAGGAATAGTGCATATTGCTACCCAATTCGTTCAGAATGAATTACAGAATTCGTTCTAGAGATTCAGTTGTAGCTTACAGTGAGTTTCACTGCTGGTGAATTAAGAGCTTACACTTCACTGCCTTTCAAAATATCTTCAGACTCATTAATGTGATTTTGGCGAAATCCTACAATGAATTAAGGGCAGAGACAAGAATAGAAACTCAGAGAGAGTGTCAGTCTTACCTAGGAAGAATGCCCTCCTGCCAAAATATCACGAATCACACCTCATATACGTACCCCATTAGAAGCTTTTTTCTTTGCTTTCCATTCATCTAGCTGAGCCTTCGTCTTTGCATCAACTTTGACGAGCAGCTTCTTCTCTCCAATCTGGAGGTCATGGAGTAGCCTCAGTGCTCGCAGTGTGGATTCCGGTTCTTTGTACTCACAGAATCCAAAGGCTGAAAGGGATGATGGAAATGAAAAGTGTTAAAACTCTTCAGGTAATTCATGTAAAGAAAAGTGTTCTGAATCAATAAACATGGAACATAAGCATTCTTTTAGAAAAAACAGAAGTACGCATCATAAACAGTCAGAAAGATCATACACTGCGTTAGTCTGATGTAACTAATGGTCCAGAGAATAAGGTGAAAGCAACAGACTGTGTCTGCAAAGCTTCTGACATGTCTGGCTTAACTAAAGGATGCAGTCTATATGAAGACATGTCTCAGGTAGATTTGCAGATGTCTGACAAGCAAGGACATCAATCAACAGCTCATTGCTAATGTAGAGGGAGAGCAATTTCAAAACAGGTTCCTCACAACAGTTAGTGAAAGTTTTACATGAGAAAAAACACCTTAGGGGAGCAAAATAAACGAAGCATGGAAAAACAGCTGAAAAAATGAACATTAAAAAAGAAAAAACTCCAACCAACCTAGGGAAGAGATGAAAAAATAACAGCAAAAAATAGTAATTAAAGTTTTTTCCTGTATCAGGAAAAGCCACAAGAAAATAGAAATCACTTCAATTTGAGGATAGGGAAGGAAGAGAAATTTTTTTTCAAGAAAACCTTAACAGAGAAGGATACTATACAGCAGTGGAAGACAACAGTGTTGCAAGGTGAATGTTTCTCAAGGATGGTCTATAAATTCCTGATTCAGTCTCAAAATAGACAGGTGAGCAAACTTAAGCCCCCAAAACATCTTCCCATTTAACCTTTCTCAATTTTATTTTTCTCTTTCTGTCTTGACTCCAAGGGCAGAAACTACTATCCCTTTACTAGGATGCATATAGCAATGAAGTACCATATACAGTATCTTGAAATGTACAAGTATTAGGAACAGAAAGGTCTCAAACATTTGAAAAGCTGCCAGCTAATAAAAACAAGAGCCTAAAGTGTTTGAAAAGTATGATTACCTTGAAGCTTTCCAGATGCTCCTTGTACTCTCTTCCAACTCAAAACCAAGCCACATTTCTGCATTAGAAACAAGTATTATTCATTAAATATTATGTTCAAAACATCACAACATCTTAACTACTTTTTGCCAAAGACATGTAAAAAGGGTAAACACTACTAAAAATAAAACATGTCTACATTCATTGACACCTACAGCTTAAAAAAAAGCTGTACTCTTCACTTGCTGACTTTAAACTCGAGCTCAATGGAATGCTATTCCAGTGAGAGGGACTAACTCTGCTTTTATTTTCAATCCACCGCTTGTGAGTCATTACTTCATTCATCAGCCAGGGATGAAGTTTCACAAGCACTCCTCTGTACTTACTGCTAGAAGCTGCCGTATGAGCATGTCTGAGGCCTTCTCAGAAATGTTGCCTACAAAAACGGTGGTGGTGGGACCGCTGTTTTCATCGTTTTCTTTGTTCTTTAAGCCAGGGTGATCTTTTCTGGCTCCCAAATGTTTTCCAACCATAGACACTGTGGTAGGAACTAATACCTAGAAAGATAAGGACAGAGTGTAAGAGTCCTTTAGTTTTGGCTTCCTGTATTTTAATCCCCAAGATGAAAAGACTGGGGATACACATGTGTTTCAAAATTCAATTTTCATACAAACCTTCATTAGACTTATGAGATGAGACTCCATAAGTGGTTCAGGCTTTAACACTTTATACAACACAAAAGAGACTGACATTTTCTGGCAAAGACAGACAGAAGTACCTGAACATGGCTACTGGAAGGTCTCAAGGTGAACATATGTAACACTAGGTATTATCTCTTCTACAAATAACTAGTTTGCAACATTTGAGGAACTGGAGGTTGAAGTACTTCATCTAACAGTGTACTAAACTCTTTAAAAAGCAAGCTGCAAACAGAAAAGTAACTGACCTAATGGACATGACAGGTCTTGCAGCTTTCACAGGGTGAATGAAAACTGCTACTTGATTTAATTAATATACAAGCCAAGACCTCTGGCAAAGAAGCAAACATAAAACAATATAAAGAGAGAGGCATAATCATCTCTTCCATTTTGCTGCTCTTCTCTCCTTTCACCTAAAATTTAACGGTACATAAGCACCAAGTGCCTCTTCTCAGAACACCCTTCCAGAGGTGTCACTTAATAAAAACTACTTCAGTGAGAAAAACGAACGATGCATTTGTTTCGGTATTTTTGTCTTAAATAAACCAGTTACCATGAACTGGTAACCAGATAATACAAGCTATCAAAGAACTGAGCATTTTGGAGAGGTTTCACTTCGGCAAAGTCATAGAAAGGGTAGTTCACCTTGAAGCCAACCTCCTGTATTTTAGAGTTCCTTTGCATCCCCCATAAATCATAAAAGTTTCTTCCAACTAGAAATGAAGAAGACAAATGAAGAAGCCTTTTTCTCATATGCTCTTCTGCAGATGCATATTACAGGCAATTATTCCTTCACCTGCAATGTGGGGAGAGCTTGTTTGTAAGCTTGTCAAAACACACACCTCTTCTGGCCAAATCAGCAAGGCTGCATGGTGGCCTCATAAACAAGGGTGAGGCAATGCCTTCACAGCACTGTTAGGCCAACAAAAGCAAGAGATCTGGAATCTAACTCATCTAATTGTACCATTTAAGATCACCACACCTGTGAAACAAAGGCAAACCTAAATCATTGTATTTGAGCAAAGTACAGCTTTTTGCAAGGACAGTAACTGTACTTTAAACTTTGTTTAGGTCAGGAATTAGCATATTTGCATAATAGTTACATTTAACATGAAGCATTTCCTTCCATTGAGTGAACTCTGATGGCATAGAGAAAAACAAAAATACTGCTGACATCTAATATATTTTACTCTCCACCTCAATTCACTACGATCTCATCCCCACTGAGATACTTACAGTTGGAGCAGGAGCCATAATGCCCATTGGTACAGGAATCATAGGGGTCCCTAAGAAAGACATGACATGAATATTAACCCGCCCTGTTGAGATTACTGATGAATACAAAGGAACTTATCACAGGCAAAATTTCCAAATAAGACAGCAATTTTGGTCAATAAGAATTTCAGATTATTAACAGTAATTCCTTAAGCATTCAAGCATAACCTGAATATAGTACAACACTGTGTGTATCCTGGTCACCTTTATCATATTACCATTTCAAGTCTGTTATCGCAAAGTGTGTTTTTCAAAGCACATTCAAACCACAGTACTGTTCTAGAAGACAGCTGTGATGAATGAGGGAATTCCTTAGAGAACAAAAGTATCTGAAGTCCTGCAGATTATACTCCTACTCTGGACTCGCTATAGTTCTTGTAGCACAATGAATTCTGCAAACATCTTGGGGATGAGGTCCTATGGAGAGTACCACTGGGTTCCACTCTATTTATGGAAAAGCTTGATAAAGTGCCAAAGAAAACCTGAATTCAGAAGCTCCCTACCTGCTGAATACCTGACTTGGCAGTCTCTAAAACTTAAAGCTATATTTAACAAGGTGACACCATGCAATGCCCTCTTTCCCTCTTTAAGTACTATCATGTGAGCCAAGATCTAATCATAATAAAGGCTGTTTATCTTCCTGTGCCAACGCTAGAAGAGGTTAAAGGTATTAAGTGAATGGATCTCAAAACTACTTGCTGGCCAGTAACAACACTGAGACTCAAGAACAATGAAGTCAACCTCATGTTCTTCAGAGAAATACCCTCTATGTATCCCTACAAAATTATTTCTTCATCTTTCACTCTCAATCCTTCTTCTCTCTTACTTTGGCATTCATAAAATCGAACCAAACTTCTGCAACCTACTGTTCCTGGACTGTTTCCGCTCATGTTCTCCAGTGCTTAGTCCTGAAACAACTTCTCCTCAGGCCCCCAATGCAGGTTTCTCCTTATCCACACTGGCTTTGCTTTGATTCCATCACTTATTTTCTCCATCTCTCAAATCTTCCTCAGTCCTTTTATATTAAAGTCATACTATATCCTATTCCTCCAAGCTTTTCAGAGAATCAAAAGGTGTATTGCTCTCAGTTTTAATGCATCATGGGTTCTCACAGTCTGGAGGAACAACTCTAAGGCTCTGGTTTGCAGCCCTATACATATTATAACTGTAATTATCATGATGCTGAACTTGGATTTTAAAAGTGCAACTCAGTAACTTGTGTTATCACTGACAGTTCTCTGAAACTATGAGCAGTCAAAACACAAGCCACTAAAATGTTGGGTGTCATCAGCAAACACACTGATCAGGACCACAGGCATCACTTAGTTGCCATAAAAAACCTGATGCACCTATTATACCTTGACTACTGCCTACACACCTGGACCCCACAACCCACAAACAACACACAGCCTCAGAGAGAACAACAACTACATGACCTAAGTGTTGAAGCAGCTGCTTTACTTGGAAAGTCTCTATATATTCTCTGAGGAAGTTTGCAAGGCATGCAACATGACTGATGTACAAAACCACAGAACACAACTCTCTCAACTCTCACATCAGAACCAGGGCAGAAGAGGGACGCTCAATTGGCAATGAGTTTAAAGACTGATGTAATAAAGTAGCACTTTGCACAGCAGTTAATGAACTTTATAATTTAATGCAAGATGCTATGGTGGAGTGGGACAGTGTCTGCCGGCTCAAAAATTATCAAGATGTTCATAAATGACAAGTCCAGAAAAGGCCAGACTACGATCCTTCATTTTTCCTTCAACATCCCTAATACTACAGCTATATGAGGGAACAGACTCAGAAAACAAGATGGCCATGCCTACCCTAAATATGTTGTATTCCCATACAATGGGAAGCCCAGACAATGCATCAGGCTACACAAACTTCTGCCCTGACCCACTACAGCACTTCTAACACATTAGTGGTAATATTTTTACACCTTAATGGTACCAAATAATCTTCAGAGATTATAAATTATCAGAATCACCTCCTTATCAGATCTTCCACACTTAGAAATGGAACGGCTAAAACATATTTTAACAGCCATATTTTTAACCAAAGCAAAACGCTTCTCCTAACTTCATTCTTACATAAACGGCTCTAGTTGAAACTTTAAAAAAAAATTATATAATGTGAGATAACTAGAACATGAAAATTTGGCCAATCAGCTAAAGATAGTAGTATAAGCCACTAAAACTGTCATCTTATATATGGAATAACTTCAGAGTGGGCTTTCATAAAATTGCTGTGGCATTTTCAACTCTACTGACACACCTGTGTACAGATACCCTCTACATGTCAAAATATGTTACCAAATTGTGTTTCTAGTGTCCAGAGAAAAAATGAGTTCTCGCCTAATACCAGGCTCCTCCACTTCACATACTGTTTGGATTACTAATATATAAAGAAGTTTTGTTTCAGAAAGACAAACACAGCAAGAGAACAAAAAGATCTTTGTCTCACATGTCAAGAAGCAAGTATTCAGAGCAGAAACTTGTATCAAGCATTTTAAGATATTATTCAGAAAGTTAAGTTTTAAAAATAAGTACCTGGTGTTTTTCACAGCTCTAGATACAAAGCAAAGCTAGGAGAGGTGTGGTTTTAAAATTGAGCCTCACATTTTTAATGGCAGAATGCTACTAGATCAAGCACTTTGCCTTCAGCTGAAAACAGGGAACATCTCATGGATCTCAGGGGGAAAAAAAGTTTAGAAAAATTAATGAAAGTGAGGATTAGCCTGATGAATGGATGTGCACAAACCATTCCTGAGTTCAGCCATCTGGTTTTTGAATGCCTTTATTGTCTACAAAACACTTGTGCACAACACAGCTTAAGACCATACAGAGAGGAATTATTTTCTGCAGCCCTGGGATGAATTTTAAAGGGGGAATTCTCTGAAATTTTCCTCTCTCACTTGCTCCATGGTCTTCTGCCTCCAGTCACTGTTATGTCACTGGCAATATAGACAGAAGGTGGTTCCAGACCAACAACTTAAAGTCTCAATGCAAAAAACAGAGACTGATCTTACTGATGATGACTAAATAAAGATGGAAGTAATTTTGGAAAGAGTAAAAGAAATGAGGAATGGTATAGGAAGTTTGCAAGATGCGTGGAGGAAAGTATGTAAGAAACAGGATAAATGAAAGTGGGACTTAAAAAAGGGGGGAAAAACAATGGAATAACTCAAACAATACTCCTGTATTTTCTCACCACATGTACTCAGTGTACCCAAGCATTTCCAAAGGCTATTACAATGGATGAATTGAAAAATCACATAATCACAGAATGTGTAAGGTTGGAAGGGACCTTTAGAGGTCATCTAGTCCAACCCCCCTGCAGTGAGCAGGGACATCTTCACTAGATCAGGTGTCTCAGAGCCCTATCAAGCCCCCACTACATCTCTGGGCAACCCGTTCCAGGAACCACCACCCTCATATTGATGACTTTTTGCCTAATATCCAACCTAAATCTCCCCTTTTCGAGTTTAAAACCATTACCCCTTGTCCTACTGCTGCATGCCCTCAATGAACAGTTCTTCCCCAGCTTTCTTATAGGTACCTTTCAGGGACTGGAAGGTGGCTATGTAAGGTATCCCCAGAGCCTTCTCCAAGAAGAACAAGCCAAACTCTCTCAACCTATCTTCACAGGAGAGGTACTCCAACCCTTGGATCATTGTTTTGGCCCTCCTCTGGATGTGCTCCAACAGGTCCATGTCCTCCTTGTGTTGAGGGCTCCAAAGCTGGACACAGTATTCCACATGAGGTCTCAACAGAGCAGAGGGACAGAATCCCCTCTTGTCTGTCTGTTGGCTACACTTCTTTTGACACAGCCCAGGATATGGTTGGCCTTCTGGGATGCAGATGCACATTGGTGGCTCACATCGAGCTTCTCATCCATGAGTACTGCCAAGTCCTTTTCCTCAGGGCTGCTTTCCAGCACATCATCTACTAACTTGTATGGATAACGGGGACTCTCTCAATCCAGGTGCAAGATCCTACAACTTGGCTTTACTGAACCTCATGACGTTCACCTAGACCCACCTCTCCAGTCTGTCCAGGTCCCCCTGGATGACATCCTGTCCCTCTGGCACATTAACTTCACCACTCACAGTGTACTGTCGAAACCACAGCTCTTAGAATACTTAATGTTAACCAAAATCATCACCTAACTTTGGTCTTGGTGGTGGTGGGGGAAGGAAAAGGTCTGAAACAAAGTCGGTATTCTCTCTTAACAGATTTTTTTTTTCAGAAGGAACTTGCTCACATGACACAATCTGTACGTAAACCAGAAACTCTAGTGCAATGTACATAAACCAGAGTTACTGAAATACATTAAGAGCCAGTAACTTCTGTAAATTATACAATTTGGAATAATAAAAGGTAACTTATTTCTACACCACTTCCATATACCAACATAACTTACCAGGAGGTACAGGCGGAGGAAAGCCAGGAAACTGTGGAGGTGGGATCCCAGGGGGAAGTGTTGGGATTCCCATAGGAGGGCGATTCAAATGAGGTGGAAAAGACATTCTTCCAGTCACAATCTGTCAAAAAGACGAAAAGGAAACTCAGACTAGTCAGTTCCCAAACATGAACTGCAAGTGCCCGTAATGATTTTAAATCTTCATAGGGATGTTCAACTACAAACTGAAACTATTTTTAACTCCTTCTCCCAGCTATTCATTGTTACAAATGTAGAAGTCTTCTTTCAGACAAAAATGGCACATCTAGGGAAGTGCTTCTGAATGAAGTGAAAACAACTACATCACACTCCTCATTCCAACGGTGTACAAGGAGCATGAATTAAACAGCATTTAACAGCCTGTACATTTTCTTTAAATTGAAACTTTTGCAGTATCTGTGAACAGAAGTAATCTTGCAATACTTTCAAAAGGCAAGTAGTTCTCTTCCACAAGAAACCCTCCCACACAATGCAACTGTGGAACAAGATGAGAGAAAGAACTGGGACATCACAATGCGCTGCACTGACAGGAATTGCATTAAAACTAGGAAAATTGGGGAGATCCCCAAATTCCAGCAGAGATGGTTAAAAGCTTAGAAGAGGGTTCTCTGATCTATTTTTAACTTCCCAGTTCACACATCTTCTAGAGCTCAACTTGGATGATAGCCCACGAGCTCAGAGTCAAGACACTACCAAGGAGAGTGAAGATTGTTTTCATTTGCCATTGAGATGGTTGTTATTGTTATGGTATATTACTGGCCCCAAAACAGACACCACCCAATAATAAAAAAAAACTCTAGATCACTCTTAACACAACTAACAAGGAATATATTCTTGCTTCCAATATTATCTCAGGGACCCTACACAGTTAAGTCTTCAAAAACGTTTGGCCTGCAGTCCTACCACCACCAGACCTGGTCACCAGCACCACTGTTGAGCATTTAGGTACCTTCACACTACAGAGCAGAAGCACCAGATGAACTTCAAACACACTGGACTGTATGAATATGAATCACAAAGACCCCAAAATGATGAATTTGTGTCAGGTCTCTGACTCAAAGTGTAGTGAAATTTAGGCTGTGTCTGTGACAGCAAGCAGGGCAGTACAACAGGAGTGGGTCTTTGTAAACAAAACAGAGCTGAGACCTTAATGTTCACCCTACGTATTTTGAGGAGGTCCATCCCACTGGAACAAATGCCCATTTACAGGTAAAAGTGCATTTGTCAACATATTTTCATCCAGTGCACCCACTGGAATAGTGCAAAACAGTGCAAAAAGAAAGGTTTCCCACATGAGGATGACTGCGAGACTTAAGGCCCACTCCCGATCCAAATTAAGGCAGCAATGCAGGCCCACGCTTTGTTAGCCCTAGGCAATTACTGTAGACTGCAGATTAACGATGTCGCGGATGGCAAAACATCTAAGCTTACTCCAAGCAGACCCAGTTCAAATGCAGCCAGAGCTATTAACTAAATCAACTGCTACACAAGCACAGCTATAATATTCCAGGTTCAACGTTGGCAAGCTGGCAGCAAAACCTTGTGGCTTTTATGTTGTTTGTTTTTAAATCCGTTGGAAGCAGCAGTGCTGAGGTACTGACAGGCTGACTCCTGTTCTTACCTCTACCCTCAGAGTGGTTCCCAAGAATGTTTATCAATACAGTGATAGGCACTTTCTATATATAAATAAAAAAGCTGACAACCATTTCATACATTGCTTTTCTGAGTTAATATGCCCTGGTGGAACCAAACGCCATACAGAACCAGCTGCACCCATTTTCTGAACCTTGGAAAGCGTACAGGAATACCCACATGGCTCTACGGGTTGGTAAAGTCCACTGAGTCTTGTTAATTCTCACTCAGTGCTATCCCTGCCGGGCCAGAGTTCTGCCCTTTGAAGGCATGCTGCCTCTGACCTACAACTAAGCAAGTGTCCAGGGCTGGCCTGAGAGAAAGCTGAACTCAAGTGCCTGAGACCACATGGGACTCAGAATTACTATGAGACAAGGCTCACTGTCATTCGGGCATTGCTGCTCCATGCTTCTTTGTTACCTGACTCACAAAAGTCCCAGCAAGACGGGACTGACTAGGTAAGAAGATGGTACCAGTCTGGCTGCACTGGAAATGTAACTTAATGTAAAAATTAAACCACAATATTCTTTCAACTTTTTAAATTTACCTTTTTTTTAAATAAAGGGGTAAAAAAGATGTGTCATAAATGGAATGTAATTTTAGTAAGTCACTGACAAATAATGTATTTTAAACTGACAATTATATCGCCTACTCAGGACAATGTAATCATACCACCAGTGTCACAGGATTAGTCTCCTTAATATCTTCGTGTTTGCATGTCATAACTCTAATTTGAAGATCTGCATTGTCCCAGTTTCCAAAGCAGTTAAGTCCCCCATGAAACAAACAGTTACAACCCTTATTTGTCGAGCCACTGATATACTAAACAAACTGAGCTATAAAAATCCCACAGTCAGTGCATAAACTAACCCAATGCGTTTTAAGAATACAGATAACAACAGTGACAGAATGGCTGATCTAGCTTGATTTTATTTTGTCCATCTTTTACCTTCTCTTCACCATTTCCCAATACAAGTCTTCTGTATCACAAAAAAAAAAAAAAAACCAGCACACTTCAATCTAGAATAAGTTGTCCCAAACAGCTCTGTAAATAGCACAAAGTAGTCCCCCAAACAAGGGAACTAAATTGTTTGAATTTTTTTTTTTTTAAATGAAAATTATTATCTAGCTTTGCTTGTAATCTAACATTTAGATTATTAAAAGGGTGCCTGACAAAATCCACACCTCTGGTAAACATAGGAGCACCGTGCTTTTTAGTAACACCCCGGTTAAAGAGATGTTACACCATGATGTTTGATTCACATACCCATGTCACTATGCTTCACTGACAAGTCTCTATAGAAAAGCTTTCACACAGAATAGTCTGAAAGCTCTTTAAGAGTCAGAGTAATTCCTATTAAGAATCGTACAGTGTTTTGGCACTTGCTTCTAATGTCAATACCTAACTTCAGCAACAGAGAGTGAATAACCATTTCCTCTAGTGTATGAAGAAGTATTTTATATACTTTGTGCCACATGATGGGTGCAGCTGAGCAATAAAAGCATTTTCAGAAGCAACAGGAGAAACCATATGCAGTAAACCAGCCTATTAAATCCAGTACTATCACAAGGGCTTTTACATCGGTCTTCACATGATGTATGGATTTTTAAGCTGTTCCATTATAAAAATACATAGCCCCACATTTTGCCATCCATCAGAGATGCTGTTTATATTTTTGCTTCTCACAAAAAAAAGAAAAATCCCTAAAAGATACATCTTTTGTTTAATTTTCTTTTCATTTCTTATTCTCCCACTGAAAATGTCCACTTTCTACCAGTGTCCTACAGTTTTCTTCAAGATTGCCTGACGCCTTGCTTAGCTTGCAAACTCAAACACAACAGATGCTGAGAGAAATAAAACATATCACAGATCTTCCAAGTATATTCATTTACGATCATTTTTTTTTGCTGAAGTGATCTAGCAGTGATCTAGAAAGCATTTGCTAACTGCCACGAAACAAATTGCATCCCGAGTGATTGCTCTGACGCAGCCCAAAATGCAACATGCTTATCCAAACCAGAGCCTCAGCCCAAGAGCTCTTTTAACTAGGGCTGTTAAGCAAGTCACCAGAACTTTAAAGCCTTTGCTTCAGTTCCTAATTCTGTGCCCATATCAAGCCCTTGTCAGTGATGTGATTCCCCACTCCAACTTTGCTATTAACTCCTCCGAGAATATAAACAGGTCTGTGTCGTTGTGACCTCTACGTGAATGCTTCTCAAGGCACAGAAGCAGAGAAACATGGAGCACTACATGCAGTGCCACTCCTTTTACAAGGAGAGTAAGGAACACGCATTTTAATCTCAGCAGACTGAGAACTACACGGCTTTAGATTTCACTTCCTGTAAGCCCAGGTAATACCCACTAAAAAAACAAAAAAAAAAAGAGTTGTGTTTAGTATGTTCACTGTATTTAAACAACAACAAAAAAACCCCAACTCTTTTCTTTCAGGCAGACAAAAGCCTTTTTCCGAGGTAGAAAAAGACCCCAGAAGAAAAACATGCCAACATACACATCGCAACTGTTACTGTCACGGATGAATCTTCTCTGCGCAAGCTGCTAACACGTGTTTTAGGGCGACTACCCCAGTCCACACTGAGAACGTTAATCTCCCCTGCCGCAATACCGTCAAGAAACGTTTCCTCTCGACCCACTCCCCCGACATGGAGAAACCCCGTCCCGGCCGCGGCCCGGCCCAGGCTGGAGAGCAGCTCCGGGCACCGGCAGACCTCCGCCATGGGCTCGCCCGCTCCCAGCCGAGATGCGCGGGGCCTCGTCCCGAGTGTGAGACGAGCTCCCCTCGCCTTCCGCCGAGCCGGGGCCGGCTCCCCGCTGCAACCCCGGGAGGCGGAAGGGACTCCCACGCCTCCTGGGCGGGAGAGGAGATCGAAGGCCCCCGCCGCCACGCTCCCGTGAGCGCCTCCCCGAGGCCGCT
>VZTU01023521.1:29370-75623 GCA_013400835.1 Zapornia atra
GCCGAGGAGGCGGGTCTGCTTCGGCAACTTGGGTCGGAGAGGGATAAAATCCGTCGCCTGTCAGCCTGGCCGCGGTAGCGATCGATCTCCAGCGTTACTAGAAGGAGCGCACAAAGAGAGCAGATTTCTGTTTATCTGGCGGAGCACATCAGGAAATTCCCAGCAAATAAATACTGTGAACTCTGAAGGAGGAGCTTAGCTTGGGAGTGCGAGCAGAGAATTTTCTAGTATTGACACCGTCCTCTGTGTGTGTGTGTGTGTACACGTTACATGTGTATGCACATGTGTGTTTCTCATGCCTTTTTTTGCCTCTCCCTCACCAACTGCCTCTCTCTATGCTTTGCTCCAGGGAAATACCTACCCTGCCAGCTGAAGCTTGTCAGGCTGGGCTTTTTCTCATCCCTGAAAGTATGTTCTACAGCTAAGCAAAGCAAAGAATGTGTACCAGCATTTAAGTGTAACAGCACGTGAAACCAGTCGTGTTATTTAAGTTTATTTTGGAGGAAGAAAACGCCATCTGTGCGTAACTCTCCTGGAGAGGCAGGTCAGTGTATGGATCTTGTAGAAACATCTATTACTTATTTAAAATTAAGTGCAGTCGGAGTTCCTTTTGTCTTTCTTTCCTGTGAGAAAATGTTAAATTTGCAACTGACTCGTAAATGTATCATTGTTCAAAACAGAACCAGGAGGGAAAAACACAGCTATAAAGAAACCCGAAGATGAGCGCCCACACGCAGACTGCAGAGAAAGGACAGAATACCACACTCCTGTGCCAGGAAAGCTATGTTTGCAGTGGGACAGATGAAGCAATCTTTGAGTGTGATGAGTGCAGGAGCCTACAGTGCCAGCGTTGTGAAGAAGAGCTGCATCAGCCAGAAAGGTTACGGAACCATGAACGGACCCGTATAAGACCCGGCCATGTCCCATACTGTGACTCCTGCAAAGGTGCCAATGGGAACATAATGCACACCAGTATGACAGGCTCAAGACAGATAGCTGCAGTGAGGTGCCAGGTTTGCAAAATCAACCTCTGCATTGAGTGTCAGAAGAGAACACACGCTGGGGGGAACAGAAGGAAGCACCCTGTCACTGTGTACCATGCTGGTAAAGCCCAAGAGCAGGAAGAGGAGGAGGGGATGGATGAGGAGACCAAGAGAAGGAAGATGACAGAGAAAGTTGTGAGTTTCCTCCTGGTGGATGAAACTGAGGAGATTCAGGTAAGAACTGCCATGGTTGGTTTGAACAGGTGAGATCATTTAGTTTCTATCTTAGTCTAATAGACTGCTGCAATGCATGATTAATACTTGAAGTGTAACTGGCAGCAATGGTAACAAAATGAGGATAGCCTGTAAAGCGTCACCAAGGGAGTATCTTGGGCCAAAAAGACACAGTGTCTTGGAGTGGCTTTGCTCCCGAGTTCCTCAAAAGGTCATGGTCATTAAAACCTTCTGTGTGACAAGAGCCTCCTTTAAGAGGCTTGGTAAGTGAAGCTGGTGAAAGAATTGTCTCTGTACTGAGACACACGCGACCAAGATAAGAGCTCTTGCCCAGGATGCTGATCATTCCTGAACAAAATGGAACCAAGAGTATTGCAGTAGATACCCTGCAAATGGGAGTGGTGACAGCTAGTCTCCTACCACATGACTAGGGGTGGGCCCTGTACCAAGCAATGCTAATGCATGTCTATAGCCCCCTGCTACCATCCTTTAGCATCAGTAAATCCATTTGATTTTTAGGAATAGGGTAAAGTAGAAATAAGGATCCAAAATGTGCCATTCAAGTCCTACAGACACCATGGTTAAGCTGTATTGCATGTCACAAATATTACTTCATGTTAGCCTTTTGCTGAAAGAGGGGGAAATTGGCCATCAATTTGGGGTAGGCATGTTGGTAATAATGATAGCGATGCTACGTGACTAGGAACAGCCTCTCAGGAGGCACAATTTAGAGAGTCTAGCATTAAATATAAGCAGCTAATTAACTCTTCTGTTGGCCCTTGCATTTAGTGAGCATAAGCACTTTACAACGTAAAAATACTTTGCAACTGTACAAACAGCGACCTGTGAAAGCCAAACTTTCAGTTTCTTCTGGCTTCTAGTTTGCATCCTTCATGTTAAATCTCATTCAGGAAGCACTTAAAGAAAATGTGTAGTCACCAGAAGGCTTAATATCTGCTTGCTCTAATTTAACATATTTGTGCTACCTGTGGTAAAAAGAATTGTGGTGATATTCTGCTCTTTGGTAGGTAAACGATTTGTGTCTGTCATAATAACAGCCAATGTGCCTGCCAGGCATTGGAAGGAAATGTGGCATAAATATCTCGCAACTGTTCTGTACTATGGAAGAGAACTTACAGAGGTAGTTATACTATAGGATAGACTAGATGGGAGATACTTGGGTTGGTTCAGGTGTGCCAACTGACAGTTTTGGAAGGGAAGGGAGGAAAAGGTGACAGTCCTTATGATGTGCCGACATGGAAGATGCTACCTAGGATGTCAGGGACTGCAAGCTGAGTGCGTATCAGGTGTCCTTAGCCGTCTGAAGTTTGTATGTGCTCTAAGCTCACACAAGTTTCCTTGTAATGCATGGCAGATGCACCTACTACTAGACCAAGCTCTGAAATGCCTTAGAATAGAGCTGGCTTGGAAAGCTGCTGGGATGCTGTGGCTGTGTGTTGTTGTACTGGTTTAAGTTATCTTTGTACTCATGAATCTGTAAGCCTTGCTGAGGCAGACTTTTGGCTGCCTCTTGTCAGCAAGTGCATGGCTATTTGAATGCCATGGGCAATAAACCCAACTTCCTTATTGGGACAGCAATAGTCGTTTATCAGATCATAGCAATTTGATCAGAACAGCATTGAAAAAGCTCTCCAAAAATGATCTTGCTTCACCCCTAAGATACTGATTCAGAGCTCTTCCATCTGGAGTTATCTTCTCTTCCTCATAGCTGAATACTTCCGTGACATTGCACAGCCAGTGTCAAAGCACTTAGAGAGTTTTCAATTAAAATATTTTTCTGTCAGATGGAACTTAAAGAGTGCTTCTATTATAGTGATGTTTCTGCAGTGAGCATGAGGACCTTTATTTAGAGAGGGCTATCTGTTGGCTAGCTAGTCCTGAAGACAACCTCTGTAGCATTTTTAGCGCTTGACAATACTGTATGGCCAATTTGGAAATTGAGGAAAGTGATCCTCAGTCTTTTCTTTTGTGCTTCTCATTGGCAATATTATTGCTGATTATTTGGGAAGAAACCCTTAGAATGTTCTTTACTGAAACCAGATTTTTGTCCAGAAATGCCAAAACAGTAATAACTTGAATTGTGGACATTCAGCGTTTGAGGGTTTGTGGCTTTTGAAGCTTGAGCAGACAGGAGAAGGATTTGTCAAAATCATGGAGTCCAGCTATCTTTAACTGTCTGTTTTCTGACCTTTGGAACTTGAGGATTGTTGCATTAGTTAGGAAATAAGAGAGGAAACTGCTGACTTGCTATCAGTGGTAGATCCTGCCATAGCAATGTGAAATGCTAGTCCTACGCAATTAGGCAAAACTGGTTGTGCTGCTGAGCAAACACTGTGGATTTAGATACTCACTGATGGATATGTGTTTACAAACTTATAACTTGAAAGTGCCTAAATGAGATGGGAACACAAGGCACGGAGATTTTTTTAGTTTCCTTTGGAACTTGGAGTTGTCAAGGTTAGTGTTTCATCTCATTGTTCTTGTTGGCTTCTTGGAGGTGGTACCTTTGAAACTGAAGGACGTTTGTAGTGTGAGCAATGACTGAGCTAGTTCCACATCCAGAAGCAATGTGAATTCATCCATAAAGAGCTGTGCCTGGCCAAATTAGTTTAGCTGAGAGATGGAGATTCTCAGCTTGGGCTCAGCAGTGCGCTGATACAGTTATGACAATTCTGAGCTCTGCATAATTGTCCTTGTGCCATATTGCACAGATGTGCCGGCCTATTCTGAACTACTTTGGTGCCTTTTGCACTTTGCAGACATAACCATAAGCTCAGAAAGCTGAGGACTTGTGCTTGTTTCAAATCCACTTAGTCAGGAAAGGTCCCATTTTAAAACCATCGCTTGTGAAGCGGTTGTTTGTAGATAACTGACAGTAGCTTATGCTTGTACCTCTGTAATCCAAGTTTTTCTGTCATGTTCATCATAACAGCACTATATTTGAGTACCTCAAAAAGAGGTTGGTTATCTCATGTTAAGCAAATGCCATTAAAGGTTAAATCCAAGTTTGCACTGCAATTCTGTGTAAGAACCATGGGGAGAGGTTGTTCTTGATGGAGTCCTACCCCAGCTGTCTCACACACCACCACACAGTGTGATGATTTGTGACTCTTGTGAGTTAGTCCTCGGCCATTTTGACCTACACCACAAATTTTCCTTTCCTTCTTCCAGGACTTATTGCTCCTCATAAGACTTTATTGACTACTTCCAGCAGAAAACAAATCTTGTCCATCTTTTACAAGTTGGCATCGCTTGTGGTGATGCTATATTACGCAGTTTCTCTTTACACAGTATTAAACTTTTGGCCTTATCCCTCATATATCTAGAGCTGAGACCTCAGTCAAATTGTTATTGGTAATTGCAGCATCTGTTGGTTAATTGGCTCTTGACATAGTCTGTCTTCCTTGCTCATTGCTACTCAGAATGATACTGTGGGGATTACGTCCTCAGTCAATTGCTTCAGTCTTGTCACTGCTCTTGTTAAACCTTCCACATCTCCTCTTTGCCGTGTTAGACTCAAATGCACAAACCCCCTTTTTTTATGGGTGTGGACTCCCCAGCTGATCCTCCTGTTCTGCTCTGTCAAGATGTCAGCTTCCTTTCCCTATCTGCGACTTGCTGACTTTTCAAACAAGCATCATTGTGCTCTCACTAGTGCTGCCCCTCGCATGTCGGAGACACTTTGTGGAATCAATTCCTTGATCTTTTTTAAAACTCCCCTATACTTGTGGGTTTATTAAGAAAAACACAGCAAAATGAAACAATAAAAACACAACTGGCATTAAGATAGTTGTTTTGAGCTCTGATTCTGTCTGTCACTTGGACGTTTCCACACGACTGCATCTGTCTCATAGTTATGTTTATGCAGTTTCTGGAATGGTATGTTCAGTGTGCCCAGGTGGCCAAGAAGGCCAATGGCACCCTGGCTTGTGTCAGAAATAGTGTGGCTGGTAGGTCTGGGGAGGTAATTGTGCCCCTGTACTTGGCATTGGTGAGGCTGCACCTCAGGTGCTGTGTCCAGTTCTGGGCTCCTCACCATAAGAAGGACACTGAGGTCCTGGAGTGAGTCCGGAGAAGGGCAACCAGGCTGGGGAAGGGGCTGGAGGGCAAATCCTCTGAGGAGTGGCTGAGGGAGCTGGGGATGTTCAGACTGGAGAAGAGGAGGCTGAGGGGAGACCTTATCACCACCTGCAACTACCTTACAGGAGGGTGTAGAGAGGTGGGTGATGGTCTCTTCAGCCAGGTGACAGAACAAGTGGAAATGGCACAAAGCTGCACCAGGGCAGAGTCAGATTAGATGTTAGGAGAAAGTTCTTCCCTGAAAGAGTTGTCAGGGCCTGGAACAGGCTGCCCAGGGAGGGGGTTGAGTCACCTTGCCTGGATGTGTTTAACGGACGGGTAGATGAGGTACTTAGGGATATGGTTTAGCATAAGATGGGAATGGTTGGACTCTGATCTGAAAGGTCTTTTCCAACGTAGTGATTCTGTATCCATTTTTGGGTTGTCTTTATAGAACCCCTTTGCAGTAGAGCTCCTTGTATAAAGCTGAGAGTTCCCTATCAGTTATCATGTGCTATTTATTGCTACGTTTGAGGTAGGGGAGAATGAAAACTTAACAATGTGTAACAACAATTTGGTATATTTATCTTGGGGAACAGATGTTGGGAGTTCTTACCACAGGGTCAGAACTTGGTGGTAGTGTTGCTGGTGGCTTCTACAGTAACACTGTGCCCAAAGCTCTAATTAGGGACTCGGCACATATACTTCATAGAAGTAGAGAAAGTCTTTCATTAACCCCAGAAGACAGGGAATGTGCTGGATTGTTATTAGTCTCCCTTAAAGAGTTCACAGATCTTTGACCAGAAACTAACTCTGTCATGAGAAATTATCCAAACTCTGGCTTGCAAAGAACAATCAAGTGGTGCTGACTTTGTTTACTAAGGAGATGGGAAGAAAAGAAAGCTTTTCCTTTAGCTAGTCACAAGAAAAATGTCCTCAGCAGTATAATTTTATGAGGGAGAAGGGAGCGTACATTTACTACTGGATCTCCCCTGAGATACCCACTATGAGCTCCATTTCTTCTGTTAACAGGGTCTTTATGTTCTGCCAGTAGATATCCCAATTTCCTAAATCCAGCTCCATTCCTTGAATTCTTTTTATGCTGGGTTAGACACCTAAAGGATTAAGGTATTTTCCCCCAGCAAATACTGTTGAGGATCTCTGTAATGCTCTGCAGTTAGTTTGGATGATGCAGAATGACCCATTGCCCTGATTTGAATGCAGCCTGTTATATACAATCATTAAATAACCAGCCTCTAACAGTGGAACAATCTGTGTGTCCTCCTCTGTCCCCTCTTGTTAAAAAGTTACAGGCACAGAGTGATAACTCTTCAGGGGTGCTGGCTGCTTAGCTTTTCTCACTCCTGCTGTAAACCTAATCACAGAATGGCTTGGGTTCAAAGGGATCTTTAAGGTCATCTAGTCCAATCACCTGCCATGAGCAGGGACCTCTTCAGCTAGATCAGATCACACAGAGCCCTGACCAGCCTGGCTTTGAATGTTTCGGGAATGGGGCATCTGCCACCTGTCTGGGCAACCTGTTCCAGCATTTCACCACCCTCACTGTAAAAAAAATTGTCCTTACATCTAGTTTAAATCAACCTTCCTTTAATTTAAAGCTATTACCCTTTGTCCTACTGCAACAGGACCTGCCAAAAAGTCTGTCCCCATCTTTATTATGAGCCCTCTTTAAGTGCTGAAAGGCCACAATGAAGTCTCCCAGGAGCCTTCTCTTCTCTAGGCTGAACAATCCCAACTCTTGGCTGTTCCTCACAGGAGAGGTGTTCCAGCCCTCTGATCGTTTTTGTGTCCCTCCTCTGGACCCGCTCCAACAGCTCCTTGTCTGCCTTGTGTAAGGGACCCCAGAGCTAGATGCAGTACTCCAGTTGGGGTCTCACCAGAGCGGACTAGAGGGGCAGAACCACCTCCCTCAACCTGTTGGTCACGCTTCTCTTGATGCGGCCCAGGATACAGTTGGCTTTCTGGGCTGCAAATGCACGTTGTTCGGTCATGTCTAGTTTTTCATCTACCGCTACCCCCAACTCTTTCTCCACAGGCCTGCTGTCAATCCCTTAATCACCCAGCCTGTATTGATAACGGAGCTTGCTCTGACCCAGGTACAGGACCTTGTGCTTGGCCTTGTTGAACATCATGAGATGCATTTTATCCCTCAGGGGTGTCAGCTGCACCACACAGCTTACTGTCGTCTACAAACTTGCTGAGGGTACACTCCATCCTACTGTGGCATTGATAGAGATATTAAACAGCCCTGTCCCAATATCGACCCCTGAGGGACACCACTTGTCACTGATCTCCTTTTGGACATTGTGTTGGTGACCATAATGAAAGTTGACTGATTAAAGTACTGTGATTTTTCCCTTACTACCTACTGATTTGATCCTGGCCAAAGCCTAGGGATGAGATCATGGAGAGCCATTAGGAATGTTTTTTCTAGTCAAGTATTCTTTCTCAGCCAGTGCAAGCCGACATAATGTCTTCTCTCCCAAGCAAAGATCCCAATCTCTGAAGCCTTACTGCTTGCTACTGTAGTAGAAAAGCAATTGTGTAGCAAATACTACTAGTTCCTATGGCACTCTTACTTCATAAGCTGTTCGGGGAATGTTTGTGTTCTGTGCTGGAGGGCAGCACAGTCAGCTGAAAGTTTCTGGGAATTTTAGTCTGTATCCTGTAAGCTGAAGAGTCACAGCTGGCATGTTTGCCATGGATATAAAGGAGGAAGAAGTAGCATAGAAGGATCCAAGTGTTTTTAGATCAGTGTGTTCTATTGGATCAGGATATGTCTGTCCCTCATCACTGTTACTTTGCTGCTGATGAGTTTTCCTGCTCTTTGTGCTTCAGAGAGGTTTTCTTGCCAAAGAATTTTTGGGAGTTTGCTGGAGGAAATTTTTTTGAGGAATTTTTTTGCTCCAGGAAATTTTCTCTTGCTACCTTGCTGTTTTCCAGTATTCCTGCCATTCCGGTCTGTTATCAGATTTGCAGTTCCCTCTCCTACACTAAAATGCCCTGTTTTTCTGTCCTTGGAATAAAGTAATAGAAGAACTACTAAGCAATTGCTGGTAAAGACTGTTCTTCCTTTCCCTTGACATATACTAGTATTTTGAAGAATATTTTTAGAAGATGGGAGAGAAGCTATCCATTCAACAAATGCACAGCTTCTCTGGCTGACTCCTAGCTAATTTTAACATGGCCTCTTAGAAACAGTGCTTTTTGCTTGGAACTTCTCTTGCACCTTCTTCATGATGTAGCTCTCCCCAGTTGTAATTCAAGTCCAGTCCCTTGCCTGCTTCCAGTCTCTCTTGTCTGCATGCTGAAAGGAGTGCAGGTGTGGAAATGGAGGACAGCGTGTCACAGGTGAGAGAAGCTGGCAGCGAGCAGCTCTGGATTTACCCACTGCTTGATTTGAGGAGTTCCCAAATTTAGTTAAGTTCCTGAACTAAATGGGGCTTGGGGGAGCGGGGAGGGAGTGTTCTAGTACCTCTTCATTTATCCAAGGAGTCCTTTAGGGCTCCTGGGTGCAGCCAGCAGGAGCAGGATGCAACTGCTTTGGGGTGTGCCAAAGAAAGAAAAGGAAACTCACAGCTTGCTGCTTCTGTCCTCTCACAGAACATTAGGAGTTGGAAGGGACCTCGAAAGAACATCTAGTCCATCTCCTCCAGTCACTTCTGCTGGGGTCATTGGGTGGCAGATGCTCTGCAGTATTCCTTTTACCTTTTTACCTGGGTTTTTAAAGTTTTGCTGTAGGATTGCATACAGGCAGAAGTTTCACAGTCCTTTGGTCTGTCAAAACACCCTGCAGTTGGGAAGATAACCAAAGTAAGTAGGAAGAGTGGAACTGTAGTACAAATAAGTTTGTAAATTCTCCTCTTAATAAGGACAGTGGTATGCAGTAGCCTCCATGCAGGTAACCTAGTCACCTGTAGCATTGGGGAAGACTAATAGTTACAACGTGAGCTTGCTCACTGACTCGATGTCTTCTGGGCAAGTTTCTTCACCTGGATGTGGTCTTTGCTGCTACAGCTGTGACATTGGGGTGGTAATTTCTAGTTGAGTGGTCAAATTAACATCCATTGAGAGCTTGAAAGGGGTGTAGGATACAGAATAATAATTTCTGCTTCGTTGTTTACTGTTCTCTTTAAGTGTTACATGATACCCTTAAATTAGTGTTATTTCTGCAGCAGTTGCATTTACCTTGAAATCTTTATTAATTTGGAGTTCTTGCAAAAGTAGCTTTTCAGCTCACAAGCATGTTAGTGGGTTGTCTCATCCTCTGCTTTCAGCAGATTCAGATAACTCAGCTGTCATCTACAAGGGTAACTTACCTGATAATAGCAGTATTTCAATCAGTATTGCCACTTAGGTTAGGGAGAAGTCCAGCCAAATTAGATTAGCTCTGATCCCCTTATGTTTTTTTCACCACTGTCTTAAAACCTTTGAAACATAATAACAGGGTTGTTAGGCAGGATTTAACTCGTTTGTCTTTTCCTCTTTCAGGAAAGAGTCCTGTAATGGACACGGGCAGCTGCCACCCTTCATTGCACCAACCTGCAGGTCCTGTTGAGACTCATTCTGTTAAGGTCTGTGCAAACCCATGAAAATGCTGTCCCTGAATTCCTTTACCAGAGCTGAGGGAGGGAAAAGGATAGCTTTGGTCTGAAAAAAGTACTCTGTTTAGGGACGGTATTTACATGGGTGTGTATGGAGCCTTAACAGGACAAACCTCAACAGAACACATAGGTAGTGCTGTAGTGAAGACAGATGAGCAGGAGGGACAAACTTGAGTTTAGAAAACACTCCTTGCACAAATGCTTGCCTTTGGTTGAGCCAGACCTTCATGCAGCACAGGGAGTAAGATCAAAACTAGCTGAAGCTGAGGAGTGTTGGAATCTAACCTTACATCATTGGGGTGTGTCCCCTCCTTTATTTAGCCCTCCTTGTGCTTGGTGTCAGGTTGAGCTTGAGGCTCTGTAGGACTGTGATCTTGAAAATGCTGATGTCCTCTGCCAGCTTGGCTGGAGTATAGGAGATTACTGAGGACAATACTGATAAATATATTTAAGTGTTTGTTGGGTCAGTGATTAATAACTTACTCCTGAATGCCACATTGTAACTACTGGTATGACTTATGCAATTTTATCAACTAATCCATTCACTCACCCCTTTTGGGGAGAACTCTCCCAAGCTGACATAAAATGTTAACATAGCCACAAGTAACTCTGAGCAGTTGACTTACTGCAGTCTAGTTTCTGAGATGCCTGCCTCCCGTTATCCAGTGCTTACCCACATAGAATGGTCTGGGTTGGAAGGGACCCCAAAGATCATAGAGTTCCAACCCCCCTGCCACAGGCAGAGTCATCAACCTCCAGGCCTGGATCTACTCAAGGTTTCCCAGGGCCTCAGCCAACCTGGCCTTGAACACCTCCAGAGACGGGGCATCCACCACCTCTCCGGGCAGCCTGTTCCAGCACCTCACCACTCTCTCTGTAAAAAACCTCCCCCTACTATCCAATTTAAACCTTTCCTCCTTTAGCTTTAATCCATTCCCCCTTGTCTTGCCATTGTCTACCCCTTTAAAAAGTTGATTCCCCTCCTGTTTCTCTGCTCCCTTCAGGGACTGGAAGGCTGCAATGAGGTCCCCCCACAGCCTTCTCTTCTCTAGGCTGAACAAGCCCAGCTCCCTCAACCTCTCTTTGTAGCAAGGTGCTCCAGCCCTCTGATCATCTTCGTTGCCTCCTCTGAACCCACTCCAACAGTTCTATATCTTTCCTTCTGTCCTTTGGGTAGGAGAGCAGTATGTGTGCTACCCCGCGCCAGCCAGCACGCTTACTGGCTAGCAAGTGTGGGCTTGAGTGCTCAGCACGGTACCTTGGTGGCTGCAGGGAGCAGGCAAGAGATGAGCTTTTTCCTCAGAAAGGTTATTGCAGTCCTTCCTTTCTACTTGGCTGTTTATTTTCATGAAACATTTAGGAAATGTATGTTTTGGAGGCACTTATTTATCAAATGTGACTATGTGACTGGGTTATGGATTTGAAGTTGTATGTGGAAGACACAAGTAATGGCATAAATGACATTATTCCATGAGAAGTCATACATAAGCGAAGGTATAGGAGACAAACTAAGGTGGGAAGCTAGAGCTGCTTGGACTTGAAGTCAGTGTTTATTCTTTTTTAGAGCACCTGCTTATAATCAAAATCTTCTCTCTTGTTTGGAGGCCTCTAAAAGCTGAGAGAGGGTAATGACCTCTCAGGTTGGTGGCCCTGCCTGTGGCAGTGGGGTTGGAACTCTATGATCCTTGGGGTCCCTTCCAACCCAGACCATTCTATGATTCTATGACCTCCTTGAGGTCCCTTCCAGCCCGAATTAGCCTATAGTCTTAGCAGAAACAGGGTTTGAATAATGGTAGTCTAGGGCTCCCCTACTGATGTAATGGATTTCATAGCAGTTTCTCTTCGTTGCAGGGAGCTACCCAATCCTTTTTCTCACTTGGTGTCAAGAAACATTTGGGAATATCAACAAAAGTTTCTCCTGGGGCAAGAGTAGGGAGTTTTCAGCTGCTTGTCTAGTAGCCTGTTGGACTTGAGTTGATGAGGTAAGCCTGCTGCCCTTTGTGTTCAGGCACTGCCTTTCCAAGAGTGATTGTGAGGAGCTCATCAGAGATGGGAATTTTTGTGGCAGCACTGTGCTAAGGTGCGGGTTATTCTTCTTATAAGACTTAACTACAGTCTTATAGTGTGTAGTTAAAGGAAGAAAGCTGCTTTATAGCTCTCTCTTGCTTGTTTTCAGTTTACACTGAAATTCTGGTATAATGACTTAATGGTAGGACCTGGGGCTTTATGCATGCACCCATAAGACTCGTGTGTGAATCTGTCTCTGGATAGGAACTCAGTTATTTGTAGTTAAAATACAACTGCAAAAATTTAGAGGCCATGTTAAAGTGAGCAGATCTGACAGATCTGTTAATGATTGACATGATACTGTGTCCTCAAGATAAATCACCTAAAATTGTCTCGGTTTTGTGTTTGAGAAGTTAAGGGTTGCCTAAAAGGTTGCATATCTTGTTTTAGCTTGCTTTGCCATTTCTCCCCCTCATTTCAGGTGTTAGTTTGAATTCTTGTAAGCCTTGTCTTTTTAAAATGCTTTCTGAGCTGTGAGCAGAATTGCTTATATTGACAATGTTAAGCCATGTTCTTAGGGAAATAGTCTTTTCTTCTTCCCGTTTGATTGTTTTGACTGCCTGTATTTGAAGACCGATTTTTTTCAGCTGTTTGTGATTTTGTGCTGTTACAAATCCTGTAGCTTATTTTTCCCTTCATTGAGAAGTGTTAAATTTATTCATTTAGTGCTTGTGTGTCATAAGATGCTGTCATGTGGTGGTTCTCAGACAAGTCTAATGACTCATACATTTATTTACATGATGGTATCTTTCTTGATTACAGAAAATGTTTTTTTAGTTATTAAAAATACTCAAAATCAGGTCAAGCAGAGAAGGAGATTTCAAAATGCAACAACAAAAGTACCAATGCAAGTCAAAGGGACAGTGTAAGACTAGCAAATGAAGGCAGTCTGATGAATACTATGCCAAGCAGCCTTGATTTTTTGTTTCAAGCTATTGTCCTGGCACAGCTCTGCCTTTGTGTACTGCTTCCATGAGTATTAGTAAGCCTTGAAGTGTTCATAGAGAGTTGGAAAAGGGGGAAATTGTGGTAAAAATGTCTGATTCCCTTGATGTGTTTGTTTTGCCCGGAGGCAAAGTTGAAGTTGTATGAGTGCAGGTCACTGGAAACTCCATTATATTTTATGGATTTTGTTCCAAAGCTTTTAACGTGTTACTGTTTTAATAACACTTACAAGAAATTAACAGACAGGAATGTAATTTTAGCAGGTTTTGTTTCTGGACTCTTCCTAAACAGTTCTACTTTTATTATGGCTCGGATCTAGGAAACTTATGTTAGGTATGATAGATTCCTAAGTATGGGTGAGAAGGAGGCTTCAGGTCTAAATGTGTTCCATGGCAGCGTGGTGTGAGCTTTTGTGTCCTCCTTAGAGAGGACTTTAGCTGTACAGTCCTCCGGCTTTCCTACTGAAGACCTGCACTTCAGCTCAGCAGGGGTGGAGTGACTGCGGGGGCAGATGGATGACAGTGGCTAACAGAAATGTAGTTTAAAACTACAAAAGAAGGCTTAACCCTGATTTTAATCTATGGTGGAGGAATAATGGGCTTTACTAGAAGATAGTCTTACAAGATCCATAACTAAAGTGTAAATGAGTCTCTGATGCTAGAAATGGCAAAACAGGGAGGGGAGCTGGAGAGATGCCTCTTGTCTTAAGTTAGACATGCAGAGTTTTCACTTTTAATGGACATTGCTGTTTAATTTAAGGAAGGTGTTGTATTTACCTTCTGCTGTTCATCTCGGAGGCACAGAGCTCTCAGGCAATGTGGGAGCAGACACAGCTATAGAAACATGAGTCCTTTACACATGCAGCAGAAGGTGGTCCCGTGCCAGCTTTATTAGAGATGAGAAGCAAAATGGAGGAGTGGGTCTTGAGCCTGATGGGGATTAGTACTTTGACACACTTATTACACCCCCTCCGACTTTAAATGTCGTTAAAGGAACTTGCTTAAGGAAAGTAAATTTGACTGCTGATAAGAGGATTGTCTGGGATGGTTCTTTGAGGGTATCATCACTTCATCACTGTGCTCAGCATTGGTTAAAGATGACAAGTGTACAAGAAACACCTGATGTGCAAATATAGTCAATGAAAGGACGGGATTTTTTTTTTTCTGGTTGCATTGGTTTGTGTTTTGGTTTTGTTTCACTCTGTGCCCCGGCCCAGCCCTGTGTGGAATTTATTGTAACAGGATGTTGCAGGATCCAAAATTATGACTAGGTTCATAAAGGTATCTAGATGCAGCCACTGCTCAAGAAAATCCTTTGACAGCTGACTACTGAAAGCTGGTAAAGCACACTAGGAAACATTTACTCCTTTCATGTCTAAATTCTTTCTCCCCCATTACTAAGTTCTGTGAGACACAATGTTGGACTAGCTGGACCTTTCTTCTGCTCCTGGGTGACTTGCTTTTGAATCACTTGAGTTCTGTACTTCAAGGCAGTCTGTAAGAGCCTAGAGTCTTAGGATGGGTAAGAGCTCAGTAGTTTTGGGGTGCCTACTTTGATATTCAGAGTAACATTTCTGTTGGAGTGATCTGAATTATTACTCTGGAACCAGCTTTTCTTCTGCTTGGTTCACCAGTCCAGCTCTTCTTTCCTCAACAAGTTGCCCTGGCATCAGCAGTTGTTAAGGTACATTGAATGTGAAAGCAGGCTGGTGGTGTGGGTGTTTGCATTAATTCAGCTTGGGACAATTTCAGCTGCAGTGGAGTTTGTGTGAGTTGGCTCCTGTTTCTTACTGGTGGAAATGCACTGCAGAGCTACCTTTATTCCTGTGGTCCTTACTGCCGTTTGTGTCTTCTGACATTACTGACTTGGCACCTTCCACACACTCTTACAGCTTGATACCAAAATAGCAGTGCTGCCTGAAAGACCGTAGTTCTCAGCTGTCCTGCTGATGCTTAAGCAGGTGTTTGAAGACTGATATTTCTTTGGGCTGTCCAGGGAGCACGTAATCAGAATGATCTGGTCTGTTCAGGCACCAACTCTGGCAAAAAGAGGATCTGCCACTCTTATGATAAGAAGTTTGGGAGGCAGGGGTGAAAACCAAAACAATCTGGAGAAGAAATTATCATATCCCTTCTTTCTTACAGGCACATAACGTTATTATATTACCAAATCTCTGAAAGTTTTTAGGAGCTCTCCCATGAACGAAGAACTTCCTTTAATCCGGAGACATCTCCAGAGATATTAAGAGAAACTGTGTCTGGCATCTAAACTACCTTTCTGATGACGAGTTAATCATCACAGCTGCCAAAAAAGCAGACCCTCTCTTGTGCACATACAACTCGAGGGTGTCTTGGTGGTCTCCCACAGACACCAGAAAAGATTCTGTTGCGAGCATTTGATTTCTCTATTCCCTGGTTTCTTCCACACTGTAAGGCTGCCTTGAATGCTTTGAGTCCCTGAGAAGCTACTGCAGCCTCATAGCCCACGGTTTTTCTTTCACAGCCTGGCACATGGGTTGGTTTTTAGTTTTTGGCACATTGGCTGTTTTATCTTTTCCTTCAAAGTCTGGATGGTGCTCATAGATTTGACCGGAACAAATGGGGCTGTCTGAGCCTTAAACCAATTTGCTCATCTAAGAATAAACTTGTTCAAAGAAACCAGCATGGCCTCTCTGGATCGGGTATCGTGAGACCTTCCAACTGTACTCTCAAGGGGAAATAGCCAAGGACCTTCCAGAAGCTGAGGGGCAGCTGAGAGGGGATGGAAGCCCATGTCCTTTCAGCTGACAGGGATTCTTGGAGGAGCGAGTCATGTTGAACGAGGTGAATTTAATCCTTCTCAAAGTGCCTCAGTCATGTCATTCTGTGTCACCTAACATCTGGATAAAACCTGTTAAAAGAAGAAAAAGCAAGTGATAACCATAGCCAGAAGCATGGAACCTTTGAAAGCCAAGGCCATGTTCTGCAACAAAACCAAGGCAGCCTCTTGCCCAGAGCCCTAACCTGTTTTGTTTCATTGCTTGTTCCCTGTTGCTCCAGTATCCACACACAAAATGTGCCCTGTTCTCTAACAAGCATGATGCTTGTCATCCAATCCATGTGAAGCCAAAGAGAAGTTACCTGCTGAAGGCTGTCTACACTCTTCTGGGGTTTTTTTTTTGTGTTTTGGCTTTTTTTGTGGGGATTTTCTTTGTACTTTTTTTTTTTTTAATTATGAAGCATAATACAGTAAATTAGGAAATGGATCATTGAGGTAGTTGTGGCACTTCTGCAAAAACCAGTTTGACCTGCTTCAACCCCGAACCCTTTTTCTCCCTAAAGAGGTCCTAGGCCTCTGTGGATGAGGCACAGTAAGGTGACAAAAGCATTCCACTGTTTTGCACCTGAATTTGGATGTTTTCCAGGAGACCAGTGCTACTGAGAGCCTCTGCCATGCTCCAAGTTACTGTTCTGGCAGACTTGGAATTAGGATTGTGCTCCCTTCTCTGAAAGGACTGCCTCAGGGAATGGGGTGAAGTCTGAGAGGTTTCACTACATAAGTGATCACAGTGTGGTATCACTTCCAAAGCACATACATTAGGGACAGCCTAAATCCTATTGAAGTGCTTTCTAAGTTACTTGCTTTGAACTTCTTGGTGCCCCATGAACTTAGGATGAAATCTGGACAGGAAGTAATCACTCTTGGTAATGTTATGAGTCCTGAAGCCAGCTGTGTTTTCAGTGTTTTCCAGTTGCATAGTTATTCTTTTTCTTTTTTTTTTTTTTTTGAAGGTAAGGAATGAAGAAGAATTTATTAAGAAACTGGACTGCAGTCCTGACCAGCATCTAAAGGTAGTGTCCATCTTTGGGAACACAGGGGATGGCAAGTCTCACACCCTTAACCACACTTTCTTCTATGGCCGGGAAGTCTTCAAGACGTCTCCAGCCCAAGAGTCTTGCACGGTTGGAGTCTGGGCAGCCTATGACCCTGTCCGCAAAGTGGTGGTCATTGATACAGAGGGCCTCCTGGGGGCCACTGTGAACCTCAGCCAGAGAACACGGCTGCTGCTGAAAGTCCTGGCCATCTCTGACCTTGTCATCTACCGTACTCGTGCTGACAGGCTCCACAATGATCTCTTCAAATTCCTTGGTGATGCCTCGGAGGCTTATTTAAAACATTTCACCAAGGAGCTAAAAGCTACCACAGCCCGCTGTGGCCTAGATGTTCCTCTGTCAACTTTGGGTCCAGGTGTCATCATCTTTCACGAGACTGTGTACACCAAGCTCCTGGGCTCTGGTGAGTAGGCAGTAAGAAACTGAATTACAATGTGCTAAACGCTATCTATAACTTATCAGGTTGCATTGAGTATTCAGGGTTCTTTACTACCACGTAGAAGATGCGGTTTGAGCTTTGCTCTCACTTGTCCCAGTCTGGGAGCCAGGCTGTGGAAATAGCAGAACATTCCCTGATGGCGATCTGACTACCCCAGATCAGCTAGAATAATCCTCTTAGCCAGCTGGACATTGACACTGACTAGTCATGATGGGAGTTCTGCCAGCCATAGGAGGGGTCATCATAAAAGATCATGAGTATGGGTGATACAGCAGACGAAGGTGAAAACTGAGACACCCCAGGGTTATGCAGGGGTATGCAGGATCTTGTTGCAAAAAAAGCCCTGAAATAAAACTCTGTGTAGAAATTAGGATGAGCAAGAATAATGAAATCCGTGAACTTCAATGCTTCCAGTACCCTCACTCTATTTATTAAAATTCTGTGGATCAATATAATTCTGAGGCTGGTGTGGGATTGGGACAGAGGTTGTTGAGGCACAGAGCTGATGGTTTAACACCACTTTTCTCTGTGCAAGTATCTGATACGGCCAAAGCAGGAGACCTGGCACACTGTTATTCCCATCGCTTTCACTGTTCCTCACCAGTACTTTTGGCTCATGTCATACTGGATTATGCATATTTAAACCACATGTTTTGAATTTTAAATCATGTATATTTAAATTTAAATCGTGTATGCCTGAGTGAAAAGCACTGTCCTATGGAAAGTCACAGCACATTTTGGTTTTGACTATACAGGGATGTAAGTTTATTCTCCTGGCCCCATTTTTGCCCAGTTTCAAAAGGTGTGATGGAGCCTTTCTTCATTCTGTCCACTTCTGATGCCCTAATGAACTGGCCTGCAGCAGCTGAGGCTCAGTCCTGCTGTCCCTGCACATCTGGGAGTCTTCTGCTGTTCAGTACCACAGCAGCTCCTGCTGGCCCACGTTCTCATTTTGGCTTTTCTGACCAGTGAGGTCCTCAGCTAGTAGAAGAACTTGGCACTCCTCCTGGTTTTTATCAGAGTGCCTTCTGACTTGCGCTTAACTTACCTGCCAAGGCAGTTCCTTGTCTCAGGTACTGGTTTGCTGATTGGCAATGCACAGTTTTATATGGTGGTTGAATTTTGTTACTTCAGTAGGTCATAACCTGCAGTGCTAGTCACACCTGTGTGCAAAGTCAGGGTAGTAAAAAAATCAGACTTTTATGATCACTTCTGATGATGGTAGGACTAGGAAAGAAAGCTTTTAGTGTGGGGATAGGTAGCAAGCTATAATCATCTGTCTTTGTGGATGATTGAGATGAAGTGAGTTTATGTAGGTTTAGGGCAGGGCATGCCTTATTCCAAAACCTACAGCAGGTACTTGGAAGCAGGCAGAAGAATGTGGTCGACTCTGTGTGGTCTGACTTGGTGTGGCCAGTTCTGAAGTGCTTCACCCTGTACAAGGGGCTCATAGAGGCTCGGCTTTCCTTGCTGCAGGGTTGACATGAACAATAAGCAGCCCACGTAAGGTTCATGTCCTCCAGTTTTCAGGTGCTGTGACTGGGTATACCACGTTAATGATCTGGTGAGATGAGCTAACAAGTGCGCTGACACAAGAGTTCTAAAGGAATTATGTCATATATTGCTGCTTATTCTCGGTGTCTTTGTTTCCAAACCTAGATGTTTCTGGTTTTACATGTGGAACTTGGTCTTAGAATCTAAAGCTTTGTATCGACATACCAGAGACTGCTACTGGACACAGCTTGTGTCTTTTCCTTATTGTCAATTAATTGCATTCCAGATATGTTAGAAAGTTTAATTAGGAAAACTAGTGCTGTGATGCAGCTGAAAGCGCTGTGTGTTTTAAGTGTTGTTTTAAACAATCAGTTGTTTATATACTTGCTGATACTCTTATGTACAGATCATCCTTCTGAGGTTCCTGAGAAGCTCATTCAGGATCGGTTTCGGAAGCTAAGCTGTTTTCCTGAGGCTTTCAGCTCAATCCACTACAAGGGAACAAGGACATACAATCCTCCAACAGATTTCTCTGGACTTAGGCGAGCTGTGGAGCAGCAGCTGGAGAACAATACCACTCGGTCACCTAGGCAGCCAGGGGTTATCTACAAAGCACTAAAAGTAAGTGGAGAAGAATTTGTCACAACCTTTATTTGTATCGATGTTACTAGTAACTGGCAATTGCAGCTAATAAAGGTGGAGCATGTGAAAAGAGAAAAGAAGACTAAGGGGGGAACCTTGTTAATGTTTGTAAATACCTTAAGTATGGGACACAGGGGTAAATGGCCAGCCCCTTTTCAGTGGTCTGTGGGAACGGGACAAGGGGCAATGGCTGCAAGTTGGAGCACAGGAAGTTCCACGCCAATATGAGGAAGAACTTTTACACAGTGAGGGTGACAGAGGCCTGGGTCCGGCTGCCCAGGGGGGTGTGGAGTCTCCTCTGGAGAGATTCAAGCCCTGTCTGGACACCTCCCTGTGCGACCTGTCCTAGGGACCCTGCTTTGGCAAGGGGGGTTGGACCTGGTGATCTCTGGAGGTCACTTCCAACCTCTGTGATTCTGTGAACCTGTAATGCAGATTTGCAGACGTCTGGAGTAAGACTTCCATGAAGGTGGTGATTTTTGTGTAACAGTCAGGTAGGCTGGTTGGTTTTGTTACTTTAAAACAAAAAAACCTCCCCACCTTTAAAAAGATCCTGAAAGGTAAAGAAAAGTTGAAGAGCAAACCAGCAAAATTTAAAAAAAAAAGAGCCAGGAAGCAAATGAATGCAAGAAAAAAATAACTGATGTTGTGAGTGACCACTTAATGACAGTGACTTACAAGGGGGAGGTCCAGAAGGAGGTGTTCACAGAATGTTAGGAAGGGACCTCGAATGATCATCTAGTCCAACCCCCTGCCAGAGCAGGATCACCTGGACTAAATCACACAGGGACACATCCAGGCAGGGTTTGAATGTCTTCAGAGAAGGAGAGTCCACAACCCCCCTGGGCAGCCTGTCCCAGGGCTCTGTCAACCTCACTGTGAAAAAGTTTCTCCTTATATTCGCATGGAATTCCCTATGCTCCGCCTTTCCAGTGTTGGTGAAATACGCAAGGATAGCCTCAGCACAAATGGGGGGAATGCAAGAGACTTGGAGAGAGTCAGTGGCTGGCGAAACCCAGCACTGAGTGGTGTAACCCAAAGGCTGTGAAGCAAAAAGAAGGAAGATGTGTTGGCAGCTAGAAAACAAGATGGGATTAGGTCAAATGATGTGTCACTTCAGAGGTGCAGCATCAAATCAGAAGGCTGGTGAATTTGAGAGAGCAGCCAGTGTTACTCTTAGAAGGTTCACCTTGCTAGGATATTAGAGGGATTTTTCAGGTTTTTGAATTTGCAACCTGTCCTATAAGTTTCCACATGTTGCTACCTATGCCTGATGAGCATCATATTTTCATTGGCCCGAAGCTGTCACTGGGGAGCGACAGGCAGAGCCAGGGCATATCTGCAGAAGAAGGTAGGGTTAGCAGTCTTTTCTGGTGTTAGTCACAGCTGTTGGAACTGATAATTCCAGCTGCTCTGTATTTGGGGTAGCTGAAGCACAAGTATCAGGGTGGCACCTACACAGTTCCTTGCTTTAAGGAGCAGGCAGGCTGCTAAGGGAAAACAGCTGGAGTGGTTAATTCTGCTTTAATTTCTGGGACTTAATTGCAATAATCAAATGATGCATTTCAGTTACAGCTGATAGTATACTTAAATTCATGTCCAGTAAAGTGGTTGCTGTGTTCAGATCACTGCTGACCTCAAATGAAAATGTTTTGCTTTGCTTCCGGAGGACACAAGGCTTGCTAGAGACCTGTGCCCATCTCCTCTGACTTTGGAATCCATTGGCTGGTATCAGTCAAGCTTGAAAGAGATCTGGAAGATAATTTCCTTGAAGTTCTCTGAGATCAGATGTCTACATAGAGATCTTAGATAAGAGAAGCTGTGGTGAGAGAGATAGGTCTGTCTGTCTGTAGGTGTGGCCAACCCTTGTTAGACAGCAGAGATGGTCTCTGGGAGGGGAGAGGGAGGAAAAGAAAGGCAGCCACCACAGTTACCTCAGCTGTAGGAAGAGTTTCAGTTAGCCATTATGCCTTCAGAGATCTCCATCAAGAAAAACCCAAACCATCTGTTTGGTTCCAGTGCTTACTACTTTTTTTTTTTTTTTTAAAATATAACACCCAAGAGTACAGAAAAAGTTAAGTGTGCCAAGGCTAAGGACTGGCTTATCTGAGAACAGATGCTCCCAGGAAAGGGAACAAATCTCTTTGTCTCAGGCTTGCAGTTTTGCCAGAAAAGCAATTGTTCAAGGGGCCAGAGGAGAGCTGAGGGCAGCATTTTCTGAGCTGAAGGGCAAAGAATGCATCCTCATGCATGATGAGAAATTACTCTTCTGGTGAGAAATGACTCTTCTGATCTTCTTTCTGGAGGTTTCCAGAATGCAAAGCTCTCTTAGCAAGCACCCTGCTGTTTTGGGCATGAGTTGTATGCACAGAGATGGATGCAAACTTCTGCTAAAAAATTCAAAGTAGGGGCAGGAGGAGAGGAGTATCTTATAAGCCTTCAGGTCACTTCCATATGAGTGCAAGATTGTTGACTTGCTTGGTTTCTAATCCTTGACTTGGTTTCCAGGTTAGTAGTGAATTATTTTGTCACTGTGTACTCTCTCCACCTCTCCCTCCAGTAAAAGAACCCATGTTTTTGCTTGCAAGAGCTTTCATAATACACCTCAGTTGTGCTCAGCTCCGCAGCAGTTCATTCTTCTCTGTTTGGCAGGCTTTAAGTGACCGGTTCAGTGGGGAGATCCCTGATGACCAGATGGCTCACAGCTCTTTCTTTCCAGATGAATATTTCACGTGCTCCTCTGTGTGCCTCAGCTGTGGGTAAGTAGATGAGAAACACACCCTTACTCTGCTGGAGGACAGCATTCTGCCCTGCACTGCAGCCATGGAACACGAAGTTTCTGTGACATCTTGACACCTGACATCACCTGTAGCTAGTAGATCCAGGCAGAATTTGCTTGAAATTCAACTCTTCTATGAACAGGACAGCTGTTACTGCCTCACACCAGCTGGATGCATGGCCTTTGTCTGCTCTGTGTATGGCTCCAAACCTTCTCTGCCTGTATCTTCTCCCCAGTGCACGTGGGGCAGAAAGGAATGGCTAAAGGAATCCTCTGAAATTTCCTATGATGCTTTTTCCTGCCATTTTTATTACTTAAACAGTATAAACAATCCTGTACCCCACAACGTTACAGGCCTAGGCTGTGTTCAGTGATTGAATCTTAAGGGGAGCCCCAGGTTTGATTGTAGCTCTCTGGGAAGAGCCCAAAGATTGAGCCTGGAGGGGCAGTAGATGGTAGTTGGTGATTGGAGTCTGTGAGCAGTCTGTAGCAGTATGGTGTTATGGCTGTTAGGCTTCTGGAAACATTTTCTCCCAAACCTGATGTACTGCTACATTCTTGCTCTTCTGTGCTCACTGGAGAACTTGTACCAGCTCCTTGCAAAGGTTGCAGTGCTAACCAAACTTGCCTAATCCTTCCTAATATTGTATGTGAAATTTAAACCAGCTACAGTGATTGTTTCCTGCTCTAAACTGTTGTGTTGTACTGCTTTGTGCTGTGAAGCAGTTCTACACCTTCCTCCAAGGAGCCCACCTCTCAATGAAAGACAAAAGATGTCCTTGCTGTATGTAGAGTTGTGAGAATAGTTTGGGGTTACAATGACTATACAAGTGCAAGGCAGTAGTACCAATGTTGGTGAGGTAGTAGTATCAGTGTTGGTGAACATCTGTCCCGTATCTAACAGCGTCAACTCATGGTTTGCTTGTGCTTACTCAGGTGTGGCTGTAAGAAGAGCATGAACCATGCAAAGGAAGGAGTCCCTCACGAATCCAAAAGTCGATGCAGATACTCTCACCAGTATGATAACAGAGTCTACACTTGCAAGGTGAGTAGCGACACAAGGACAGGTTCTGAAGAATGGAGAGCGAAAGGGGATGGCCCAATAAATGAGTAACATCACAGGCATGAGCCCTTTTTCTTGCATTTTTGCCGTTGGGAGTGGCACTCGTGGCCTTGACAAGAAAAAATGTCTGTGTTACAGGCCTGTTATGAACGAGGGATGGAGGTCAGCGTGGTGCCAAAAACCTCTGCTTCCACTGACTCCCCTTGGCTTGGCCTTGCCAAGTATGCCTGGTCTGGGTGAGTACTGCAGCTGAGACCTCTCTGTTGCCCCTACACTGCACTGCACTGCTAGTAACTCTCTGAGGTAACCCCTCTTCCTCTTCTGCAGGTATGTGATTGAGTGCCCCAACTGTGGGGTGGTGTACCGCAGCCGGCAGTACTGGTTTGGCAACCAGGATCCCGTGAACACGGTAGTGAGGACAGAAATAGAGCATGTCTGGCCAGGGGTAAGTCTGGTTGCCCCATAGTTGTTGTGTATGAGTGCAGCCACTCACGTGGTTCTCTTGGTTCTTCTGGACCTTGAGGAAGAAAATGGATTTGCTTTCACAAGAGCCGGTCCCTGTGTCTGCTGTTGAGAAGAACCTTTGCAGAGGCCTTCAGTCACCTTTTAGCTTTGTGGAGATGGCTAAGCTGCCGATTTAGGAGCACTTCCTGGGAATGCTACGCCATTAAACCTGCCCCTCTGTTCCAAAGCAGGGCTGGTGAATTTTTTCTCATGCTTGCCCTCCAGTTTAACAGCAGCAGTGGGTTGCAGAGCCATCTAAAGCTGCTCAGACAATGGTATTTCCCTGTTTTATTCCATCCATTTCATTCCAGACGGACGGATTTCTGAAAGACAACAATAACGCAGCCCAGCGTTTGTTGGATGGGATGAATTTCATGGCACAGTCAGTATCTGAACTTAGCTTGGGACCCACAAAAGCTGTGACCTCCTGGTTGACAGATCAGATTGCCCCAGCTTACTGGAGACCCAACTCTCAGATCCTGGTAAGTAGCAGCTGCTGTAGAGAAAAGCTTTGTGTAGCTTACACCCCTTTTCCTCACCCTTTAAGTAATATAGTATCTTGCAGATTCCAAAAGCTTCTTGTTTCATTGCAGCAAGCCCTTCTCCTACAATTCTGACAAAACTGAAATGCTTTCAGATCTTCCCATTCTTGACTTGGCCAGAGAAAGTACAAACAGAGACTGTCCAGCCCTGCTAAAGAGACTGTTTCTTCCCAATTTTTTTGTGACCTCTCCCAGCAGTATCACAGAAAATCTTGGCTTGCCTGAGCTTTCTCTTCAAAGCGAAGAATCGTCGTCTGGTTACTGCAATTGATAGTTCTGGTTTTACAGGTGCAGAAATTAAATTCTGGTTTTGTACCAGATGCAAAAAAAAAGCTGGCCCAACAATTTAACTAGGAGAGGATTCCCTGTGCCTTGCAGGAAACAGATACTTCCTCAATGGAAGCTGCCTTCTGAATTCTTATCCACAAAGATCAATCAAATACCCACCATTCAGCCCTGCAAGCTGTGGCTGCAGTTAATTGTGACTGGGAATGAAGGGGTCGTAGCAATCTGTTAGCTTGACCACTGCCCATGTACCTGTCAGAATTGTGTCCCTAGGGTAAAATTACGGGGCTGGTAGCACCAAGGTCTTGGGTGTCCCTGTATGTTTCAGGGCCAGTCTGTGTCTTGCTACCCTGGGATTCTGCTCTATTTCTCTCTTAATGGAAGATCAAGCTAACAGGTTTTTCTTTCTGTGCTGTTCTGATTAGAGTTGTAATAAGTGCAATACGCCTTTTAAAGACAACGACACTAAGCATCACTGCCGGGCCTGCGGAGAGGGCTTCTGCGATGGCTGCTCCTCCAAGACCCGTCCGGTGCCTGAGCGAGGCTGGGGACCAGCACCAGTGCGTGTGTGTGACAACTGCTATGAAAACAGGGGCATCCAGTTAGGTAATTTCCAGTTTGGCTGTGATAACGTTATCCCTGGGCAATACTTAGCCTGAAGGCTTTGTCCCAGACTTCTGGATCACAACCGTTCCTGTTGGGTGTGGACGGTGGGGTTCAAACTAGGCTTTGGCATGGAGGACTTTGAAGGGGAGCGCAAGAGCTTGATATCTCTTGGAAGGAAGATGACTCTTGCAATGAGCTACCAGATATCTGACACCCCCCCAACCCCCCTACCCCAAGAAAATGAATTTCTAATTGGATCTTTACTTTGTTTTTCTGGCACCTGCTGATGGTGTGGAGCTAGCATCAGAGCAGGGATGTGGCTGCTTTGGAAGAGCATGTATTTTTTCCAGTATTGCTGAAACAAAAGTGCAGTCCAAGGTTGGGAACGTGGGAGATAAAGGCTGAGGAGAGGCCCCCATCTGCCTTTTGGGTCTGCTGCTGGTTTTTGCTAATGTAAAATAGCTGAAGCTTGGTAGAAATTGTGACGGGCTGAGGTCTTGAGCCCTTTACTCTTGTGTTATGCAGATGTGGCTGAGCTGCCTTCAGATGAGGAAGGGGGGACACTTATTGCCAGGAAGGTGGGGGAAGCTGTGCAGAACACTCTTGGAGCAGTGGTGACAGCCATGGACATTCCCTTAGGTGAGCTCTGTTCTCTTCTGATGTTTGTTTTGGGTTTTTTTTTGTGTAGAGGCATTTTTGTTCTCCCATAGCAAAACTACTGATTAAATTTTTGTGTGACAGGCTGGCACTTCCTCTCTGACACCACTGTTCATTGAGACCTCTTCAGCACCCTGCACCTCTCTTGCTTGATGTTTCCTCTTGGTTTTCAGCGCGGTTTTGCAGTACATACCTTCTCTTTTCTCCCTGTCATACAAACCTGTGCGTGCCAAGCTGTGGGTAATTCATGCTCCCCTGATGCATCACAGTAGCGACCTGCCAGTTGGAGTTCCCTAAAGATTGCCCAATTGGGAAGCATTTTATTGGGTTTGGTTTTCTGCCAGAGATGCTGAGTGCTTTCTAAGTGTGCTCATGGATATTGCAGGCACTTGGTAATTCTGCAAGGTGGGAGGGCTGAGAATCTGAAGCTGCCCAGGTTGGTAATTGTGGGAAAGCAATCAGCAGTGTGCTCTTCAGCAGTGAGCTTAGCACAGGGGAGGTGTGCTGCTCTCTCATGTGCTGGATAGCAGCTCAGGTGTGGCAGCAAACACTTTGTGTTTGAGTCTGGTGCTGTTGGGCCTGGCCTCCTACTCATTGCACAGATCATCATTCTGTTGCTTTGCCTCCAGCGTGTCCTGGCCTCACCCTGGTGGGTGTTTGTTCTCCAACTCAGTGAAGGGCAAAATAAATCCCAGTTCACACTCTTCAGTTCAGACAGCACATGTGTTTCCAAACGTTTGGTGACTTTTTCTGGCCGCAGATGAAACGGGAGGTAGAGGAAAGCAAGTGTCTCAGCCTCTGGAGGAGTGTGAATAAGGGCAGATGCCACCATTTAAGGAGAAACAGTCTATCCCTTTGAACAGAGGCAGAAACGTGGGACAAAGGATGGCTTAAGTGGTTACCCGTTGCACTGAAGTGTTCTGCCAGTGGGTTGTCTTCCCCTTAATGTCAGTAGTATGATTTGCAGTGCGTGAGGCCTACTGAACTAGGTTCTTGACATGCTCATGTTCACAGGTTTTCTCCTCCTTTCTCCTGCCCTCCTTCCTCCATAGGTCTGGTAAAAGATGCTGCCCGACCTGCATACTGGGTACCAGACCATGAAATCCTGCACTGCCACAACTGCCGGAAGGAATTCAGCATCAAACTCTCCAAACACCACTGTCGGGCCTGTGGCCAGGGATTCTGTGACGAGTGCTCACACGACCGCAGAGCGGTTCCTTCTCGTGGATGGGATCACCCAGTCCGAGTTTGCTTTAACTGCAATAAAAAGCCTGGTGACCTTTAACCCCAGGCTGTTCTCCAGATCTTTGCAATTCTTTATGTTCTCAGGGTTACAAACAAAAATATCTGGTCTCCCTTTCACCTCTTAACCTGTTGCAGCCAGAGTGCATGTTTCCAGTTTCTGGCCTCCTCTCGTGTTATATCCATCTTGGAACGCTGAGAATGAACTTATGTTCAGCCTCTAGGTTTTAATTTCAAATTAACTGGGAAAGGGAGGGAGCTCCCTTGTAAATGAGCAAACCAAAATCCAGTGTATTTTATTCCAATTAAAAAAAAATATATCTATATATCTATGTATAATTTAGTATATTAAGAATGCGGTTGGCTAATGAAGCTTTGAGTGTTCCTAGTTCAAATGATGGATGGTGGTGTTCCTTACTATATTGGATCAGACATAATGGCCTTCTGATTTCTTTTGGAACGTCTTGCTGATCACGATGTCCTGTGAGGAAGGTTTGGACTCTGTGCTGCCAGGAAACCTCCGATGTTGACATATGAATTACACCTGGTAACTCAACCAACCCTACATCTGGAGGTGCCGTTGTTCTGGCTGTGGAAGAAGGTTAAACCCAGATTCATTAGCAAGTTTATTTGAACTGTGATTTGAGAGATGGTCTTGCAGTGCAAGAGGTATCTAGTAGAAATAGAACCCCTGGTAGAAACCAGTAGAGCTCTGAGAGGTAAAGCAAATCATATGGCACAAGGCAAAGCATTCCGATTTTGCCATTTCAACTTTAGTACCAGATCAAAAGGTAGCAGGGTCTTGCCCCCCCTGACAATGTTCTCATGTACTCAGGTTTTCCTCAAGTTTCTCTGTCAGCTTGTTGCAGTTACAAGTTTTGTCCAGGGTGGAACAAGAGAACAAGTTACGTAGGCAGTTCTGAAATACAAAGTTTGAGTTGTTTGGGTTGTGATGACTTTTTCTTTTCCCCCACTTTTTAAGTGATCCCGAGTCTACGGAGCCCTGTGTTCTCAGATGTGGTTACATAGAAACTGCACAGATTGGACTTATCTTTTTTCTAATAATATGAACTTATAGATCCACCTGGAAAATGGGAACCTTTCTTCTTTGCTCCTAGTAACTGGCACTCACTGGACTTCATCCTTTTATTAAAGGACTGCAATGAATTCACTGAATTTATTATCAAAACCACCACGTAACCTAACTAATACTGCCTCATACTGTGGATTTGTGATTCCAGTTATAAGAAGTAAGAGACCATTGTGGATTGAGCTGCCTAAAATTCTCCCTTCTTGGCTTACATAGGCAAGAATTCTTCCACCACACAGGAGTTGTCTCCTCTCGGAGCGGCTGGAGTTTGATGCAATGTCCTGGAACTGTGGTATTTTTCTCCCCAGCTTATTAAATGTGCTCCTGTGTAGATGAGTGCCCAGCACCCTGGTTTAGGACTGTATTATTAACTGCTATAAAAGACTTTATCTTCTGAACGAGTGTACTGACTTTTCCCTTGTAAGGAGTGGCTCTCTCTTTGTCTCTGAGAGAACATCCTGGCAAAGCGATTGCCCCATGCTGACAACATCCAGCCTACGCGTGGAAGTAGACTTGGAGGACACATTCCAGGACACCTTCGGTACTGGCTGAGTTTGACGGGGACTGAATCTGTCATAAAGTGACAGTTGCCCAAGGGAGGGCACGAGCAGGTAGAACTCCTCTCTGAAAGACACACTGCACATCCAGCGTGATTCCAGTGCTTCAAAGTATTTTTATTTTTTTAATGGGTGAGCGATGTGTTCTTGGTTTGTAGGCTGTGCCCCTGTGTGCTGTTTATGCATGTAGCTTTACTACCATGTTAATGCACAAAGAGAAAGCAGCCATGACATTCCTTGTATAAAATCTTTGGCATCTGTTTCAAAAAACTTGGTCTGGTTTTTATTTAATTTATTTGGTTTTTTCCTTCTTGCAGCCAGAATCACTACCCAGTCGAAGAGAAAACATTGTATAAGGTCTTAATAACTTCGCAACCCTTCAGTATGTGGGGTCCATTCTTGAATGATTAATCCTGGAGCTGGATCTTTTATGCTCTTGCTCAGCAAAGTGCAATCTTATGTGGTGCTTAAACTGCAGCAGGTTTGGTGTTCCTCTTTCTGGACAACATTGAGAGGCTTGTTTGGGTCCCTTGTTTTCCAAAATGAAGGTTTACGTTCACAGCTGTTACCTGTACATGAGAGCTTTACTTTTACCTGACAGCATCGGGTGCCGTTAGTACACAGAGTATAGAATATGGTCATTCAATGGATTAGCTATTTAAAGGGGATGGACGTGTATTTTAGCAGAGCCTGATGCTACTTGGTATGAACACGTTAGGATTCATTAAGTAGAAAGGCTCTAAGGGGGCAGAAAACTACAGGAAACTCAAATGGAGGAAATGGCAATCCCCAAAAAAACAAGTAACATGGGAGGCCATCTTGTGCTTGGGCTGGCACTGTCAGCCTGGACACAAGGGTTAATCCTAGCAGTAGAAATCCAGGAAGAGTTTTATTCCTGAACTCCTAGGAGAGATGCTTTGTGTGCAGAGGTAGCATCTAGCCAGAGTGAGTCTTTGCAAAGCCTGTCAGCCGATAACAAAAGCCCAAGCTGTGGAGGTTTCTCGATGGCGGTATGAGATGGGTCTGACATGCTGATGCACCTCCTGTGCCAAAGAGTCTTGTTTATTCACAAGGGTGGGGACAGGAGGGGTCTGTTTTCCAGGAAATTTCTAGAAGATCATTATTTTGTTTTACCAAAGACAGATTAAATACTTAACTGTGGAATCTTTGGTCAAGGTGATAGTGTGTCCTTTGGATCAACAGAAGCTCACTGCAATGTTAATCTTTTGGTAGTTCAAATCAGCATGCTGTCTTGGTAAGATAATGAGTGCAAATAGTCTGAGATGTGGCATGATGAAAGCATGTTCTGAGTTACAGAATGAAGTTGACTGACGCAAATCTCTTGCCAGAAGAAATGTCAGATTGATCACTGGCAGATCAGGCAGTCTCTCCACCTCTTCTGGTTAGGAAACACTATGAAAAACATCAAGGAAAATAAGAATCATGTGAATTAATTGATGTGCAAAGACATACCCTGAGGTAAAACTAACCACAAAAAAAAAGCATCGCAAAATGAGCCTAGATATGCAGAGAAAAAATACCTGGTATAATTTCTCCGTTCTGATGGTTTGGTTTTTTCCCATTGTGGGTACCTCTGCCAACTCAGTGTAAAGTTTCCTTTTCAGATAGGTGAGGGGGGTTTTCCTCTCCTCCTGTGGAGCAGATAGATGGGAGCCTCACAGAGACATGCAAGCTTTTAGCTAGACTCCCTACTCAAATCCTTTAGGCCAGGCTTGGCTTGAATGTGGACCAGGAGCACGTGTCACCTGAGACTTGCATCCAGGGAGACAGATGGCAGAACAGTGTGGCTATAACATGTCACTTGTCACAGTCACACCAGCCTGGAACACGTAGCTATGTACACAAGAAAAACGGCTTTGTCTTTGGCTTCTCTTTCCCCTCCTTTGGTTTTCCTGCTCATTCCTTCTCCTGTCCAGCTCCTCACCAGGGAAGCTGCACTGGCTGAAGCTGGCTGAGGTATCATGTATGCTTCTGTGTTCCCTGTGAACTGGACCTGGGGTTGCGATCTGGGAAGCATGACAACCCTGTGTGGCTTTTGACATCAGCGAGAGTTTCTCTGTTGAAATAAACACCAGCATTCTGTTAGACTGGCCTTGCATTCACACTAGGTGTCTGTCTGCCCTGGCTGGGCAGAGACACGAGTGCTCCTTAGCTTCAGCTTCAACCTTGCAGGGCTCTGGCTTCCCGCCAGGCCACACAGGCTGTGCTCCTCTTCATGCTCTTCCAGTGGAAGCAACGAGGTTGAAGTTCCACTGTCCCACTCTTCTTTGTGACCACTTGTTCCCATGCTTGACTGTCAAGTAACGTTGCCAGTCACCGCCACTCCGCCCATCCTGGCACTGTCCTTGCGTTTGGTTTATCGCTGAGGGCTGTGATACAATTTGGCACCAACGAGTGTGTCTTTGCCTGCCAGAAATTTGAGAACAGACAGTGGTTTGGACGAGCAATGGAACTGTCTGGTGTTTGTTGTCTGGGTCCCATCCCCACTCCTGGCTCTAGCCCAGCACTTTCTCTGAAGTTGACACGTCTATTCTGTCCGCTGCAGCACGTAGTATGTCATGCAACGGGCTTGCTCGTAGTGCAGGCACATCAAAAATGAAATCATGGCAACGCCAAGATAAATAAAGCCTTGCTCTGAGGGCTATCATAGAATCAGAGAATGGCATGGGTTGGAAGGGACAACCAACCCCAATGCCGCAGGCAGGGATACCAACCTCCAGGACTGGATCTACGCAAGGTTGCCCAGGGTCCCATCCATCTTGTCCTTGAACACCTCCAGGGACAGGGCACCCACCCCCTCTCTGGGCAGCCTGTTCCAGCCCCTCCCCACTCTCTCTGTAAAAAAACTTTCCCCTAATACCTAATGTAAACTTTCCTCCTTTAGCTTTAATGCGTTCCCCCTTGTCCTGCCATTGTCTACCCTTTTAAAAAGTAGATTCCCCTGCTGTTTCTCTGCTCCCTGCAGGGACTGGAAGGCTGCAATGAGGTCCCCCCGCAGCCTTCTCTTCTCTAGGCTGAACAAGCCCAGCTCCCTCAACCTCTCTTCATACGGGAGCTGCTTCAGCCCTCTGAATATCTTCGTGGCCTCCTCTGAACCCTCTCCAACAGTTCCACATCTTTCTTGTATTGGGGCCCCAGCTCTGGACACAGGACTCCAGCTGGGGCCTCATGAGGGCTGAGTAGAGAGGGACGATCACCTCCCTATCCCTGCTGGCAGCAAAGTCAACAGCATGATGTGACAAAGCTGAGCTAGAGCGGCAGCTTTGTGGTTATTTTAAGCCAGAATTAAAATGCTGTCACTTTAACGTCATTGTTACTGGAGACAGCTAAAGCAAAATAGAAAGCGAGGCAAAGACAGGGGTTTTACACATGTGTGTGTAGATATATTTAAAGTCCTTGTGGAGGAAATGTCTTGAGTGAAACATTACAGAAGCTCTTATGTCACGGTGCCTGGAGATTGTGGAATTCTGATTTCTGATGTTTTCAAAAGCTGACTAAATCTTTGTGGTTCTACCTCGAAGGGGGTTTGGCAACAGCCCTGGGAGAAGCAGTAGTGTGGGTACAGTAACATACCAGTGATGACTTGTCAGGAAGGCATCAGAGTGCTTCACAGCTACCCTGATATTCATAGGACCACAAACAGGAATACAGCTGTTTGAACAGAAAAGATGGGGGATTTGATTCTCTTTTCACACACTACCTAAAACGGTTTATTAGCTTTGTGCCTTGGCTTCCACTTATGAAACACGAAACTCATTTGTGAAGTGCTTTAAACGCTTGCGTCAAGCATCTTTCCGTGCACTCCCTTCTCCCCCATACCCCTCCAAAGGCACTTTGGGGGTACTGACTGCTGGGTTTGGCTCAGGGTACAGGCACCATGTGCAGTACATGCGAGCGGCCGCTAGCAACTAAAGGTTTGAGGACTTCTGCTTCTCTGAAAGCAGCTACCATAAGGGGACATCTCGAGACGAGGTGTGTGTTCTGGTTTGGATCCTCTGTTCCTCACAGGGAACGCTCCATTTTCTAGTACCATTGGAATAGGTCCCTATTTTTAACCTCTTAGTTAGGATAATAGAGGACCCTGGAAACACGTACAGCAATACATCACGGTCAACAGCAAGCCATAAGCTCCCCATGACCAGAGAAGACCCAAAAGCACCCCCCACCCCGCTGGTTTAGACACTTGAAGTTACAACTGTAGAAGTCTGAAGTTTCTCCCTGTTAGGTCTCAGTACCACATGTGGCCTGAAGGGATTGAGAGCTGGTCACAGGGAAGAAGCCAGTGAGTTTTGATCAACGGGACAGAGTCTGGCTGGAGGCCTGTATCCAATGGAGCCCCTCAGGGGTCAGCGCTGGGACCTGCACTGTTTGATATATTAACTGATGACCTGAGTGAGGGAATAGAATGTACAGTCAGCAAGTTTGCTGAGGACACAAACCTGGGGGGTGACTGACACCCCAGAGAGTTGAGCTATCATTCAGCAAGACTTGGACAGGCTGGAGAGCTGGGCAGGGAGAAGTTTAATGAGGTTTAACAAGGGCAAGTGTAGGGTCTGGCATCTGGGGAAGAACAATTCCAGGTACCAGTACAGTTTGCGGACTGGCCTGTTGGAGAGCAGCGTATAGAGGAGAGGGACCTGGGGGTCCTGGGGGACAGTAGGGTAACCATGACCAGCACTGTGCCCTTGTGGATAAGAAGGCCAGTGGCATCTTGGGGTGTATGAGAAAAGGGGGGTGGTTAGTAGGTCAAGAGAGGTCCTTCTCCCCCTCTGCTCTGCCCTGATGAGATCACACCTGGAATATTGTGTCCAGTTCTGGGCCCCTCAGTTCAAGAAGGACATGGAACTCCTTGAAAGAGCCCAGCGCAGGGCCACCAAGGTGATGAAGGGAGTGGAAGACCTTCCTTATGAGGAGAGTCCGAGGGAGCTGGGCCTCTTTAGCTTGGAGGAGACTGAGGGGTGACCTTATTAATGTTTATAAATATGTAAAGGGTGGGAGTCAGGAGGATGGAGCCAGGCTCTTCTCAGGGATGGCCAGCGATAGGACAAGGGGCAACAGGTGGAAGCTAGGGCATAGGATGTTCCATGTGAATATAAGGGGAAACTTTTTCACTGTAAAGGTGACAGGGTGCTGGAACAGGCTGCCCAGAGAGGTTGTGGAGTCTCCTCTGGTGACATTCAGACCCCTCCTGGATGTGTCCCTGTGTGATTTAGTCTGGGTGATCCTGCTCTGGCAGGGGGGTTGGACTAGATGAGCTTTTGAGTTCCCTTCCAACTCCTAATGTTCTGTGATTCTGTGAAAGAGCCTTTTTAATTAGGGTTGGGAGATGACTGTTGGAAGCTAGGTGTATGAAACAAACGTGAGACCCTGTGGCTTCTGAATCAGTGGTGCTGATGGGAGGGACCAGTTTGTACAGTGCAGTGAGCCTGAGGTTTGCTCTGAGCCTTGCCCCAGTGAGCAAAGGGGACCAAACAAATGGTGCCTGCTGGATGAGGGATGCTGCAACCTACTTTGGATCATGGGTTCAGCCTTCCTGGGGGTTCCTACTGGGCACGGTACTTGCTGAAAAGCCGAGGTAGAGCCTCACGTTCAGCTGCCGTTGGGTCCTGGCTATTGCCGCATAATGAAATAGGTGATTTCATGTACTTTGGCCACTGCCTGCAGGCTGCTTGCTGTGTGTCCTGGACACCAAACAGCCTCTCCTCTTGCCCTGCCTCCCCTCTCCCCTCGCGCCGCTCCCACAGGCTTAATTAGAAGCATTGGCAGCAAAGGCCCTGCGCGGGTGAATGGGTTTGCGTGGACACGGGCGTGCACTGGGCTCTTGGAAACACCAGAAAGCACATGAATGTCTTTTGTTTTTCCAGCTTTGCCTAAAAGGGAACAAAGAAACAGGCTCTTCAGTTACATAAGCTGCTTTCGGCCACAGGCCCTAGTTTCTGTTTCCCATGGGCCAGGTGCAAGCGATGCACGGCCTCCTCCTTGCAGAACAGGCACTACTGGAGTTACCACCAGCTGATTCAAAGTCTGAAATGAATTCAGATGTAAGGGGACTCACGGCCCTTGTGATTCGGTACCTTAACATGTTTAAACCATGGGTACTTCCTAGGAAGAAATCCCATATAAAGCATGTTCCAACTCCACTCTGTGCTGGTTATCGGCTGTAATGACGCTTGCAGTGGGAGTGCGCAGCTGCACTTGTTTCCTGCACAGCCGCTTAGCTGCAGCGTGTGTTACTAACGAGGTCAGTGCAGATGCTTCTGGAAGTTCTGATGTGCGTATTAATCACCATGTCTCAAGTTAATGTCACTGATCAAGACAACCAGCAGAGTATTTCCTCAGATTGAACAGAAAAGCGAGCCAGGAGTTGGTCCCATGGTTATCCAAGGGTGGTCAAGGGAAGAGGAAGAGGCTGTAGGACCTGTGGTCCCAGGAGAACAGGGGACCCTTGGGCTTGTTAGCAGCTTGGGCACAAAGAATGAGCAGCACAGGGCACGCTGCAAGCAGCATTTGCTCTGCTCTGCGTGAGAAAGGTGGCTCTGCAGAGACATGCCAAAGACAGAGCATCAGAGGAGCTGGGGGGTAAGGAATTCACAGCTCCATGCCTACAGGGAAACAGGGCTGTTAATGGGGTTCAGGAAAGACTTGGGGGTTTGGAATGTATTGGCAGGGAAGAAACTGTTCTGAGTGTTTGCTGGGATTCATCTTTCATCTTGAAGGGTAGTTGCCCTTCAACAGCTTCTTCATTGGAATATAGTCACACTCTGAAGTTGTTAAACTGCTCCCAAAGGAGAGCTTTCCTTCCCTGTTGTCTTATACGCAGATGAACGTGTAAAAGAAACACAAAGAAAGGGAAGATCACCATGTACCATTGGAGCCTGGTGAGCAGTAAGAGCTGCTGAGAATCGAGTTTCCTGGAGGCTGCAGGAGAACAGCAGAAACAGGTGTGGAGCTGGGCAGGACAGAGGACCTTCAGTAGGGCCAGCCTTTCCCAGCACCGGCATTTGAAGTATGGAAGGGGAGTGCATTGGAAACCACTAACACCCAGAGGACGTGCTCAGGTTTGCACTGGTCTGCTGAAGGGACCTTCCCTGCATTGGCCTTGTAGTAAAGGCACCCATGATGTTCCTTTTGGAGGAAGCCAGGCCAGAGATGTGCTCATGAAGTGTGTGCAGGGAGCTCAAGCGGCTGGCAGGGATGCAAAGGGGGTTGCTGCCTGCAACATGAAGTCACCAGAGAGCTCACCCCACAACCTTGAGTGCCTCACTCCTGTTAACAGGGCCATGCTCATGCTGCAGGTTCCCCTCTCCTCAGAGAGAAACACTTTGCAAGCGATGGGGCAGCTTTGCAGCCGCTTGTTTAGCTGTAAGTACTCCTGCTCCGTTACAGCCCAAGAGCTGTCCCTGCACAGGCGCCAGCATGAGTGGGATATAAGAGCTCAGAACCTTTGTAGCGTGCCCAGGGAGGGAGTGGGGAAGGTTTCTGTGTGGGCAGGAATAAGTTTCCTGGTGCTCTGCTGCACTATTAACCGACAGAGCATTCCTCACCTCCTTTGGGCTGCAGCAGAGCTATAACAGCTCTTCAAGGTACCTAGTTACCCCTGGCTCTGCTTACTCAGACAGCAGATACTCCTGGAGTACTGCTGCTGGAAGAGGAGCTCTGGAACTTGGTGCTTTCCCTGCCCCTTTGGGGAGGCCCGTTGGCCCTGAACCTCAGGAGGGCTTCAGAGGCAGCACTACGGGCACAGGACAACACCCAACAACGTCAGGAAGTGCCTTGGAAAACAAATGGCGCCTGCTCAAGTGATACGGTGCAGTGAGAGTCCAGTATTAGCCCTGGGGTTTTTTTATTCCTGGAATGCAATTTAGGGAATCTGAAACATTTCAATGGGCACTTGCAATCCCCATTCCTTCCTGCCTTCCCAGCATGCTCAGCACCGTGGTGTCCCTTTGCAATGGAGACTCAGATGGTATCACAGGAGAGCATGTGGCACAGGGTATTCCTGGCGACACAATCACAGTCACCAGGACACATACACTCTTGTGTGTGCAGCCTGTATGGGACTTCAGAAGGCACTGGGAATGCAGACACCTGGCCCAGCTCTCCTCCCTGGCACCAGGCCAGCTGGACACAGCCCCATATGAATGTGCTGCACGGCGAGGATGTGGTGATAACCTGTTTGCACACTCGCTCAACCCCCCCCAGCAGGACCCCGCGGCTGGTGACATGGTTGTACAACTGAATGCTCCAAGTAGATCCCAGGGTGGAAAGGGAGCGTCCGCATTCCTTTTCTGTGACCTCCGGAAACGTGAGCACAGCCTGTCTCTCCTGTGAAGCCTCTCAGGAGCCCCACCTCATTCACCAAGGGCCTTCACTCCCTGTGGGCACCTCATCTCAGTGCTGCTTATCTAAGCCAACTGTGGGATGGTGCTGCCCAGCGCCGAGAGGTTCCCAGGAAGGGGCTGGGGGCCATGAGGCTCCCCAGGCCCATAACTATTCTCAAATATGGGTGCAGGATCCCAAAGCATCATCCAATTTACCAGGAGCTGGTGCAGCAACTTTGCAGCTGAAGGCCCAGCTGTAGCTCTGTACACAGCCCTGCCTCCACACAGGTGACCTCACACCCCAAAGGGGATGTGGTCTGTCTGTCTCCTGCTCCAGCTGCATAATCCAGCATGCCAAGCCAGACTGCTGACCCAGCTCCATGGTCAGGGCACACACATGGGTAGGAAGCAGTGACATTAACAGGGACATGGTGCCTGGCCACCAGACCAGGAAAGGCACTTTGTCCTACACCCACTGCCTTTCCAAGGGGCTGGTGGCAGGGTAGGGGCACACTGCCAGTATCCATAAGGATACAGCTTAGCATGGCCCAGCTTAAAGGACTGGCATGGTGAGTGGGGAAACTGCTGTTCCCTGGCTGCCTTCTAACCACAGGCGTAGTGAGGACAGCTGATGGGGTGACCCAGCCCAAAGCTCCTCTGAACAAAGCCCCACAAGACCTTTAGTGTCTCAGCACTGGCTACTTCCCTCTCTTGCCCCATCCCTGTTTACGCAGATGTAACCACGGCTCAGGAGATGTATGCCCAAACCAGAATGAAGTTAGAGCAGCCTTTAGCTGGCATGTTCAGCTGGAAGGAGCCAGGCCCCTCCCGCATGTCACCAGCTTTTCAAAGCTTACAGCTCCATCTCAAAGGGGCTGAATGGTAGCCAAGAAATTACTCAGCATTCAGCTTTTATTTACAAGGCGTCTGAGATGCACAGCAAGATTTGCTGAACCTCCTGAAGGAGGATCAGAATCTCACAGGTAAAGCAGGTGCAACAGCAGCACACAGCGATTCAACAGCACAACAGTTGGCGCAGAAACGTTGAGGCCATGTAAAGGCTAGCAGCTCTGCAGATCTACGTTCTGAGGAGAACACTGCATCAGTTGTAGGAGAAGTGGTAGAGATCCTGTCTGACAGCCATGAGTAAGCCAGGAACTCCTCGGCTACCCCCAAGCCTTGAAGAAAACACCACGCTGGGAATGGCATCTTTGGAGGACGGGTGGGGAGAAGGAATGGTTCTAAGCAGATGGGCATCTTGGAGACTCCAAATTCTGGTGTAGCAATCTTGACCAACTGGAAAGGAAGAGACTGAAGAACTCAGCATCACACACAGAGTGCTTCACGTGCTGCAAGATTATCATCACAGAAGCAGAAGGTCTATGGGGAAAAAAAACCCTGACTGTTTCTACACACGTTAGAGGCAAAGTGCTTATCAATACATTATGAAACAGAAATTCTACGCTGAATCTGCAAAAGCAGGGAAAAGCGGGCAACAGAAGGTTTGATAAATGAGTATTCAGAGTGCTTGCCTCATTAGCAAGCTCCTAAGCCAAAGAAGGGGATAAAGCCTTACTGTCAAATTAACAAGAACTCTTCTTATTGTTCTGTCACTGACAAATCCAAGGAGAGGAGGTCACTAAGTTCTGAGGGACACTGTGAAGCTCAGCTATACTTTGCTTCATTTGTTGTGACCTTTCCTCCCCTGACGTAAGATGAAATCAAAAGGAAACTTCAGAATGCAGCTGCTTCTCTGCAAAACAAACCTGCATGGTACAGGCAGCTTGGCTCACGCGCCAATGCTTCGGTCTATCACCACACCACCCACTTAAGCCCCAACCCAACATACACACAGTCTTTAGTCCCCCTCCAACGTTATCACCATGTCTGCTGTTCATGCATCGTGGCCCTGAATTTCAAAATTCATCTGTTTTCTGGTCTGCTCCAGACCCACTGTGGAAAGGGCACCGGGGCTTTCATAGGACATGGCAGACGAAGCCATTAGCCCTCAAGGAGTGGTGACAGTAGGTGCACACTCACATAATTTCTTAACTTTCACCATGTATTACAGTATGGCTAAGGCAAAATTTCTTCTGAATTTTAAAGAATTATCAGCTTTACAAGCTTCTAACAGCTGTACCTAAGAATCATAGGGGTTGGAAGGGACCTCAAGAGATCATCGGGTCCAACCCAAAATGCCCCTTGGGCACAAGAAAACCACTGCTATGCATTCTACAAGTACAAAGAGGGAAAAGCCAACACACCTGCTGTAAGAAGTCCTTCCTCCTCGTTTACGTGCAAGGGGAGAACAGCATATTCATTGTGATGACCTTTGTACTGTTTAACACACTTGGCTGTTCTCAGGTCCCACAGTTTTATCTGCAAATTGAAGTAATTGCTTGAAAGGGGATGTATTAGCAGAGAACACCTGATAGTTCATTCTTAAGAGGACCCCTATTATGGGACTAGCACCCCATTCCATACTACCCCCCCACCAAAGAACAAGCATCCACCCTCTGGACTGGGAGAAGCCCAGATACCAGCAGGGAACCGAAGCCCCTCAACACAAAGCACACCTTCCCAGCCATATCTGCTGCCAGGAGATGGTGTTCAGCCTCCAGAAGGTGAATAGATGTAACTGCTGAGTCGTGGAAAAGACGAGTGGCTTTCCAGCTCTGGCCCTTCCGGCTGCGCTGACGCACGTCAATGCTGAAAATCTCACCTGAGCGGCAGCCATTGTACAGCACCGGGGTCTGGAAGAGTCCAAGAGGAGGGATCGTGCTATGGAACATCTGAAAGGAGCTCACAAGTTGCACAGCTTTGAGCTTCGAGCTCTTGGGTCCAGTTGTCAAGTTAGTTTGTTATCGTGGGCTTTAAGAATCAAAGTTTTTATTATATACTGCAACATTTTTCAGCCAACTCATTAGTTCCCTTCAAACCTTAATTACCATTGCTGTAAGAGTTCAGCTGGGTAAGGAGGAACTTCATTTAATGTAACAGCAAAACTGGAACTGGAATTCTCATGTTCTGTTCTCACCATTCTAACCAAATCTTTGCCAATGAGCCCATCAGTATTTTATAGGGGTTTCCTCCTTGATGGGGACATCATGCTGTTAACAAAATTAGGTCATTTGCTGAAACCAAAACAATTTTAAAATGCATTTTTACTTCCTAGATTTCCTTTTTACCTGTGTACAATTAACAAAAACTACCCTTGTTGTGTCCTTGTTTCAAGTAGGATGGAGTTAATTTTCTTCCTAGCAGCTGGCATAGCGCTGTGTTTGGGATTTAGGATGAGGATAGTGCTGGTAACACACTGACATTTTAGTAGTTGCCAAGCAGTCAAGGACTTCTCAGCTTCTCATACTGCCCTGCCAATGGGAAGGCAGAGGGGTGCCCAAGAAGCTGGGAGGGGACAGGATCAGGACAGCTGACCCAAAGCAGCCAAAGGGATATTCCATGCCAAATGACATCATGCTCAGTATATAACTGGGGGATTGGCTGGAAGGTAGCACAGCTCTAGAACTACTTGAGCATTGGGTATAGGTGGTGAGCTGTGCGTCCTCTTGTATGTTCTTTTATTACCATCAGTATTATCATCTTCCTTTTCTGTCCTGCTAAACTGTCTGAAGGACAGAAGGTTTTTCTTACCTGTGTGGCAAACTGTTGTGCCAGCACATCACTACCGGTCCCAAAGGTCTGTCGATGCCCTGTCACTACGTTGGTCACAAGAACCCGTCGTGTCAGGCCTAAGGAAGACAGGTTACGTTCACTGGGCTGTGACCTCTCAGAGCTACCCACATTAATGTGAGAAGTCTTTCCCACCCAAACAGAAGGGGGTGCCTGGCCTTGCACATCACCTGTACTGAAGCAGTTGTCTGCTTGGGGATTCAGGCACCAAGCACAGGACCAGGCAGTGGAGATCTTGAAGCTGCACAGCATTCCAGGTCGGTCTCCTAGGAGAGAGGAGGAACACGTGAAGAGCCTGTGGGTGGGACGGTAACGCAGAGATTTTCTCTGGATTTCCATAGTTCTTTCAACACTTCAATCTGAAGCAGAGAAAATGTTGTGCAATTAGTGTCCCCCATGCTGCTCAAGAGACAGGAAACAGAAGTGGGAGCTTTTGAGTGAAAATTCACAGTCTAGATAGATGGTTGTGAGATACTGGGGAATTTATTCCGTGGTCAGAGGGCCTGAGAGCAGCAGGAATGACAGAAATAGCACTTGCCTTACAGCACTAAGTGTGTGACTTTAAAAAGTCACGTGGGCTAGAATTAAAAGCCATTTACTTTGTAAATGATAGATCAGCCCAAACCTAGCCTGTATGTTCTTGGTCTGCCTACCTAAAAAAAGAGGGCTGAGTGGAGGACAATACTCTAGGTTTCACTCTTACGTAGCTCCTGCACAGAGTCTACTAATTGACATAAGTTTTAAGTCCTCCGTTTTTACTTCCTTCGTGGCACATCAACCAGGTTCATACATGTCAGGCAGCACCAGTGACATGTAAAATGTGGATTTAGACAGGTTAAGTTCTACTTTGGTCCCAGCATCAACTTAGCAAGACTCCCTCAAATCAACAATTAAGGAGAGTGAAGTGAGTTAAGAAACTTGGAAATACCTAAAACAATCAATAGGAAATACTAAAAAGGAGAACTTTGGTAGAACTCAAGATATTTGATTAAGGTGACAGGCTTAAAATGTTCTACAGGGCAACTGTGCATTGATGGGCACTAGGCCAGCATCTCCAGTGACTCTCCAAGTTCATGCTAACTCTGTGCACTTTGGGGTTAATGGCTGCATAAATAGTGTGACATTAAAAATTGAAAATAGGTCCGCAACTCTTAATCTGTCACAGATTTCCTCTGACACATCTGAATGGGAGCTGGGTTAGAGGACTGTATTGTGATTTGAAGAGGCATGGTTCTGACATCTAACAAGAAAGCCCAATTAATAAAGTCCAGCCCCCAAGCACATTGATGAAAAAGCTACAGCCATCAGATTCGACACATGGGATTCCCCACATCAACCATGCTCACACACAACTGAGCATGAGCTTGCAGCAGGAGCTCTGGGCCGTGACATGTACCAGCTTCCCACTTTTGGCTAATCCACTGAGCACCACTGACTAGCTACTACAAGAAGGAATTCTGCAATGGCTCTAGATAGTCTATAAAGAAATCAGAGTACTTCTTGTGTGCAGCTTCTGAGTAGTAGTTATGGGCCAAGCTACTAATGAAGATCATCTCAGTAGTTTACTTTATGAGTGAGGTGTTCTGCCCAAGTGCAGCAGCATGCCAGCAGCAGCTAAAAACACACCAGCCCTCCGAATACTGCTTTTTCATTAATCCCTGAGGTGAGTTCTATCATCTGTTTGCTTCTTAAACAAGTTTTACGAGGCCACAACAGTCTCATCAGCTACTAAAGACAAACATGGAACTAATCTTTCCCTTGAGGTCTTTCCATACCATAACTGCTATCAGAAAACTGGTGGGAAAAACCCCAACAGAGCCACCCTACCTGGGTTAGTGCTGCTAAACAGTGACGCTGGAAGCAGACTGGCACAGCCTGGTGTTTCTGCAATGCCCATGAGACACAGCTTGCTGAAGTGAGTTAAGGAAAACAAAGGTTTCTCTCCAGAATGGAACAGGCTGCCTAAGGTTTATAGCTGGGAAAAGCAAGATACTCTTGACACAAGCCAGAGCTCACGTTTCCTCTTGAGACTTTGAGGTGCTTTGCAGTTGACAATTAAGTCTCGACTTTTAATTTCTCTTGTAGGAAAGAGCTAGAAAGAACACAGTGTGTTTTCACTACCAAAAAAAAAAAAATTAAAAAAAAAAAAAGATGTGGGGTAACTAAGTCATCTTTCTAGGGACAGGAAAAAACACCCCCAAACCACCCAGCTGTGGCCTATGTTCTCACTCTTGCATGCTGGTGACACTGCATTACAATAGATCTATTTTTCATGGAGGTCAGCTGGAGAAAGAGGCACATACACTGGGGAAGACTCATGTTAGATTACATTCAAATCCTACTTATACCTGCTATAATTTTTAGAAAGTATTTTAAAGCTGCATTTCAGTTTTAGGGGGGTAAATCTGTGACATGACTAGAGGAAAGCACAAAATAACCAAACCAAGCAAGCCCCAGCTCCTAACCATCTGTGAGAAAGCCTGATGAACTCCTGCCACCTTCTGGATTAGTCCTGAAATGCTTGGCTTTTCCCATGAGCCATCCCATACATTATCGTATACTCTCTTCTCCTTTAACAGTGCATCTGTTGCCTGCCATCTCTCACGTTAAAACCCCTTTTTCCTCCTTTCTTCTGGGCTCTGCACTGTCCATTGCTGCTTCCTCTGCTGTACCATCAACCCTCCTCTTCTTCCCAGACAGATCTGCCCAACACACTCTCAAACTCACAGAGCATGACACCAACGAATTGACACCAGTGAATTGCTCCCATTCTCCTCTCCCCACACCCAATCTAATTTCAAAGAGGTCCACTGCAGAGAAACAACCTTAACCCTCTCTCTTGCTCCTCTGCCCCAGCCAAACATCAGATCATTCTGGATACGGCATCTACACTAAAACTTAATTTCTGAGGCAGCTACATGAGAGGTCTTCCTGGAAGTCAGTTCTACGCAGCACGATGTGGGCTTGTGAAAGCTGAACAGAAATGTTGCTTTTTTAAAAAGGATATAAAACATGAGAATCTGGATGAGTCAACGATGCCCAGCACACAGAATTCACCTTCAGACACAAGAAGACATACTGGTTTTGTGATCTCTTACTCAATCCACAAAAGGGTGTTTCCATGCAGAGATGACATAAAACTATGCGCTGGGCACACTTCCTTAGCCCACTACCAGCCCCGTAATGGGACACGAGGGTTTTAGCCTCATGCTCCTCTTAAATGCAGAACAGCACTGGAAATCTGTCCAAACACAGATCGAGGCACCAAGATGGACACAAACACATCCTATTATTTAAGAGACCATCCTTAAAATAATCTGAGCATGAAGAGATTACAAAAGTCTGTTTTAAATAGGCTTCACGTTCAAGGATAAACACCAATTTTCCCAAAACTTTTTTTTAAGAAAGAAGCATTCAAATTGTAGTAGCTTCTAGCCCTCAACATTAGTTTTGTCAGCTAAAGCCACGTGCAACGCTCAACTAAGCACTATCCTTGGAAGCTGGTACCTCTACATAGTCTGCAATTGTAGCATAACACTCCTGAGAACTAGCACTGGTACTGAGGACTTTCCGAGATGAGTTTACTGTGGGTCTGCAATTATCAGAGCTGCACATTGCTCAGTTCTCCCATTATCTCCTCCTAACCCTTTCCCCAACCCTCAGGTGTTTCCACCTGAGCCCCTCCCCGAACAGCGTTCTGAGAACAACTGAAGGAAGCAGGAACAGAACACACAGTACTTTGCGGTTTGTGAAGTAGAGGTTGTCATACATCTCCACAGTGAGGGACTCCTTCCCCAAGCCACTGAGGTTGATGATACCGTATTTACATCCTCCGTGCTCTACGTCGTTCACAGTGAAGATCCGTTCACAAGCAACATCTGCCTGTAAAACGACAACTAACCGGTCACACTTACTGGAAACTTGCAGGCAAACAACAGTATTGAGGGAGCTGCATTAGGTCTAAAATGAATTCTCATCCCTTTAACAGCATCTGCTTTCCCTTCACCTCTAACAGTGGCCAACTCCTTTTTATATCTACATACAAAAAAACACCATGAGAAAGAGAAGGGTTTAATCCTCAAGTAACAGTAAATACCCCTTCCAATTGTATCAGTTCTAGGCACTTACTCTGGCTGATTAGTAAGCACAGAGTAGTCTTGCTGGAAGATGTGAAACACAAATTTAAAGCTTAAAAAAGTGACTGTGGAATTTTCCTGCTGTTGGATGACAGCAAAAAGGCTGGTGCTGCACTTCAGTGTTTCTGACTCCCTTCTTGCTCCAGCCACCTATGCAGTGCTCTTTTTACAAGGTCAGGAGCTGGTCCTGGAGAGCCTCCTACACAGGCAATGAAGACAGTTGCTCCAGAGAACTCCCCCGCAGTAGAAACTGCCTTCAGATGTGAGATCTAAAATGATTACTAATGTTTACATCGATTCTTTGGACTGTAGACTTTGCCAGTCCAAAATTCTTCTTTTCCATTTTCTTTTTCTTTCACTTAAGCCTCTCCCCTCCTCCTCCCAGCCCCACACTAATTATCTACTCAGCTTGATTACAAAATTCTGAATTTTCACCAGAGATGGGCTCTCCTCATCCTAAAGACTTAAAAGTTCTCATAACGTACCACAATTATTTTAAAATTGTTGGTTCCAGCAACTGAGGAGTCTGGACTGCGGATTTCTATCTTCCTCCTCTGCATGCAGTTCACTTTTAGTTCATGGACCAGCCTGTCAGAAGTAGATGGGGGCAGGGCAGGTGGGGAAGAATAGGGAGAAAGTCAGATAAGCCTAGATTTAATGTCAGTGAAAAGAATTCTGGATAGGACATCCAGAACTGCTGTTCACAGAACACAGAGCAACTACTATGCTGCAATTTTACTCTAAGCCATGAACACGTGCATCTTCCACATTCATAGAACTTTATCACATCAGCTTAAAGTGCAGGATGTCCTCAGAAGCAGAAGCACCACCACAGCAAGTCACTAACTTGCCTTCCATGCTGTTACTGGATCTGAGTGACCTTAGCCATTCTAACGGGGCGTGGGGGAACATTAGAAGAGGGTTGCGATCAGTGGAGTAGAATCTGACTGGCGGCCTGTGACTAGCGATGTTCCCCAGGGCTCGGTGTTGGGTCCAGTCCTGTTTAATATCCTCACTGACGACCTTGATGAGGGAATAGCATCCACCCTCAGCAAGTACGCTGATGATACAAAGCTGGGAGGGGTGGCTGACACGCAGGAACACTGCGCTGCCATCCAGCAAGACCTGGACAGGCTGGAGAGCTGGGCAGGGAGAAATCTAATGAAATTCAACAAGAGCAAGTGTAAAGTCTTGCACCTGGGAAGGAATAACCACTTGGATCAGTACAGGCGGGGGGACGACCTGCTGGAGAGAAGCTCTGTGGAGGACCTGGGGGTCCTGGTGGATGACAGGTTGGCCATGAGTCAGCAGCGTGCACTGGTAGCTAAGACAGCCAATGGGATCCTGGGATGCATCAGGAAGAGTGTGTCCAGCAGGTC
>VZTU01023522.1:0-20518 GCA_013400835.1 Zapornia atra
TATTCTATAAACCTTGCTTGTTCAAAACATTAATGTTTTCTATTCCAGATTTCAAACATACTAAGCAAGCAGCCCTGAATTGATTGTGAAAGCAAATAATAAAAATGCGTTCAGGGATACTTTAAGATTTCAAAAAGAATACTTGTATATTGCTTAATTATTTTTACTTACATTTCTCAGTACAAATAGGTAAATATATATGTATTTTTTTAGGGTGAAGGAAGACACAGGTGTTTTAGAAATTTAGGGCCTTGGCTTAACTATGGATTGGCTCTTGGCATTAGCACTAGCAATTTTGAAACCAAAATTCCTTTAAGTCAAAAAATTACTCATCCTCCTGAGGAAGTCTTCTTTAAGATCACAATCACTTACTCTTGGGGTACAACAGACAGACAAACAAGCAAAGAAATCCCAAAAGATTAAGCTGCATGGCACTCGAACATTTTAGGCTCTGACCAAATGCATTAAAAATGCAAAGCTAACAACGTAGGTGGAATTCAGCTAACAGATCTTACATGGAAATGTAGTCTCCAATTATTCTAAAAGTTAAATTATTTGGTCTTTACTTTTAAATACAAAAAACAATAGGACTGTACTAAACACTACTATTGTAACAAGAGTCTAAGGATCAGACTGTGGTGAATTTCAACAATACTGCTCTAATAGGAGGACCATGCACATTTTTTCTTGCCTTTTTTGTTTTAGTGGCAGTCATTCTTTTGTTTATGTTTTTTAAAGAGAGGATTATAGCATTTAACTTAGATCAAAATAAGCATAAATCACACATGTCATCAATCTAATATTTTAAAAGTAATAATACACGTATTTTGAACAGGTCAAATTCATCAAATGCAGAAAAATATACTCTAGGTGTTCTAAAGAATACAAAAGTTCAGAAATAGTAAGAGAAGCAGAAACAAACATTTGTACACATATACCTGAAAGAGAAACTACAGAAAAAAACTAACAAAAATAACCACAGCAAAATATAGCTGCCTTCAACAGCACAGAAACAATTTTGCCATAGTACTACAAAGAGATTCAACTCATATTTAAAAAATAAGACCCACATCCCCCCAGATATTCAACATGCTGTTATTTTAGGGGTCTATCTTAATAGTTTAGCGGTTTAAAAGCAGTAACAGAAAGTGGATTTGGTTATTTTGGTAGCTCTTTACCCTCCTAGGGAATTCTGAGAAGCAAGTAAACAGACAAAAACAAGTTAAAAAAAATCAAGTTTTCTCCGGCAAATGGTAAATCAATCTATGAAATGAAAAAGATTGATGGATTAGCAACAACTGAGATTCTCTTTGTTTCCTTTTCATATCATTGGTGGCTCTTAAAGAGAAAAACTACAATGAAATACAAAAAATATAATGTAGATCTATTTTGTCACTAGCCTGGTATTCAACTGCAGCAACTTTGTACATTACTATATGAAAGCCAAATTCATTCCCATGCAACTGTATGGTCTTTGTACTGTCTACAGACACATTTCTAATACAGACACTAACTAAACCCATGATATCGCTAAACAAAATCCTAGTTGGTGAATTACTTAAAATAAGGCATAGAATTTATTCACACTTATGAAGCATTTTCTACGGTTACAGACAGGGAGACAGAAATAAGACAAACACTAAAAAACAACATAAACATGCTTACCCTTCTTATGCGCAGCTCTTCTATTGCCTCCATTAAACTTGTTTTAAAGTCTAACAGTCGAATGGAAAGTAATGTTTCTGATGGACTTTGAAGAGTAGAGTCAAGTGCTTGTGCTTTAAAGTCTTCATCCATTCTTCAAACTTGTTTCTGCAAAATAAAACATGTGTATTTCCTCTCCAGTTCACTTTTAACAGAATATTCAAACTGCAAAACTTACAAATGTGGAAGCAAATTCTTTTTGCAAAGAGTAAAACTACGAGTTGTAGCCATTGTGCAATTAATAACTTAATTTTACATTAGCATATTATATTGTAAAAGAAAAGGAGCAGCTTTATTATTAATTCAGCACATTATTTCATTTTTCTTTTTGTCTCAGTTTAAGGGTTAAACAAAAACTGTGATGACCATGAAAAAAGGAAGTAGTACAGATTTTTTTTTTCCCCAGAGCTACTGCCCTGCACTGGCATGAAGGTACTGCAGCTAACACATCACACCATGAAGAAGTATGTACTCGCCCTCAGTATTTCAAAAATCACAAGACAGAGTAAATTTTAGATGATACCTTCACCCTGGCTTAAAATTATGCACTAAAGGTAATAGTCATAGTTTACTGATTCTGAGCTTTTTTGGTTCTGTTCCCACAGGATCAAAGTGCTGTACTATAAACTAGCTACATCAACTGTTGTCAAGAAAGGAGTGAGGCTAACAAGTCCCATGTGTCCACAGGGACAAAACATGTTTGTTAGTGACATCAGAAAGGACTACAACTCTTAGTGACTGATTTACAAAAAGATAACAACTCAACATATCTCAGCTGTACTTTCCAGATTATATTTTTTTATACTTGAGACTGAATTGACACCACTTCATTAGAATACTTAATGCTATCCCTTCCCAGAGACATCCCATGTGTGTTTCTGTACCAAGAATTAAAGAGGGAGGGGTAGAGCCCAGGAGTTATGGCTGACCTGGCCACTGCCGCAGAACCCTTAGGAAGGAATTCCTGCAGGAAGAACAGAGACCTGGTCTGTATCATGGGGCCATAACAACCACAAATCAGAGCTCACCACTTTTTCTGCTGTTGTCTAAATAAAACCCTAACATAGATCAAATTTAAGCTGCTTGGTCATGGATAATAGATTGTTTCCCTGCTTGGTTGCCCCACCACAAGAGTTATTCTAAGTTACTGAAATCACGGTTTTGCTAAAACCAGGAAAATTAGGCTACTTTTTTTCTTTCATCTTAAAGCACATGACTAATAATGAACCACTCAATATGAAAAACTTATAGAAATTCTTTTGTCAAGCATCAAAATGTGTATGTTTGAAGGACTTCTGAAGAAGTAGCAAATAGAAGTCTGAAGAAGAACCATGTACAAACACGTACCACTTCAGGCAACAAATCTGTTCTGTCAATGTGCCAGCATGAATCAGGCATTGTGCAGCCACTCTGGATACATTTTAGACACAGTTTAGGCCTAGGGGTATTTTTGTTTGGTTGCTAGTGTTTCATTTATTTTTACATAAAGCATTAAGATAAAAAATGCTTTTTATCTTAATGCTTTATGTAAAAATAAATGAAACCTTTTTTTTAGCCAAAGAATTTGGAATTGATTACATCACACCCTCTCAAAAGCATGTTTAAAAAATGGTTTCTTTCACCAAAGTTGTCTGAATTGTTTCCCTACTGATGTTGTACCACTAGTTCACAAAGCACTTCTACAAACAAAACTTTTGAAGTCACATCAAGTATTGGGAGGTAATCATAGCTACAACACTAATAAAAATGCTGGTATGCATAACAGTTATGCTGTATTCTGATCTGAAGGGTAAGATTTTTGCAAATAAAACATTGAGACATAATGCATGCTCTAATTCCATTGCTCCCAGATGACATTACAGCTTCAGAGTTGGGGGACTCCATGGTGATGAATTTCTACATGACAGAAGCATTACCAAATGGAGAATCCTGGTAGCCTCTGTGAATGGTGTGTGAGCTTGTGTGTCTGCAGAGTAAGAGTGCACGTGAGAAAAACGTGACAGAAAAAGGATGGCCTAACCTTGGGCTTCATCCTACAAAGGCAGGTACACTTGAAGTGCAGGTCAACTGGTAGAAGAATGTGTATTAACTGATACACATTGCTTCTGTGATGGGAAAGAAAATTGCCAGCCCTGGTGTTAGAATTATTTTCTCAGGGGGATATTTTTAAACCCATGCCATACTCTAAGGAATGGAAGAAAATGGGCCTCAGGCATCCATGGGCTTTCTCTTGGCTCACTGATCTCAGCAGGAGCTCTTGACAAACAAGACTTCACCTCCCTATTGCAGTGAGTAAGGGTAAAGACTTTTCTGAGTGAAGTTCATTGAGTCTTCACCCATCCCTTCATAGCAAAAGTACTATTTTCTCACTGGCAATTTGTACTCAGACTTTTTTCAAGACTGCAACAAAATGCTTCACAGCCTACTGCTGAAAACTGCAAGCTACAGTATATGTTATGCATGCTGGCCCTCCTCCTCCTGAGTTGAGTGTGAGGCACTTCTGTGGACTCCTCCACCACAGAGAGATCAGAGAACTTCGTTACCCACTAAAGAGTTTATACTATGCTTGAATAGAAATAAACCCCCACAAAATATAATAATAAAGTTACAGAATACTTTAAAATATCTGGCATACTGATAAAATGCCTACTTCTGTTATCAGACATTAGTACAACTGCCCAAAGCTAACTACCATAAAGATGCATAACAACTAGTCAGTGTCCCTTGACACAGAAAATATAAAAAAACTTAGTTAACCAAAGATACTCCCAAGTCGATGCATTTTTACTTTGACAACTGGTATTTGCCAGAACACCCATACAATAATAATAAAAAATCTAGCACAACATTCTAAAAGTCAAAGTAAAAACTATTAAAGTTCCTATTTTGAACCATTTACTACAATTGCTTTCCTATTACTTGTTTTATGTTTAACAAAATAAGAACAAAAATTACTTTTCAAAAAGCACATATAAAATTCATTTTAACACAATTTTAAGTGCCATAAAGGGCTTTATACCTTTGAAAAGCACTTATTAAAAATTACATCTTAAATACCCTACACTAGAAAGTTAGCTAGCCTATAAGCCTGATAGGGGTCAGGGTAATAACACAGAATGAACAAATTACACTGTCATTCTGCTTAAATTATTTAAGTTATTTAATTTGACCTGTAGATAGTCTCTTGTCTTCTCATCATGCCTGACTTTTAAGTGGGAGGTCTTCATTCATGATGATCCTTTAATGGAAGCAAAGCTTTCTCCATTTAACCCATGGTGTTATCAATCATGTACAGGGATAAATGAGGCTGTAAGATTTTGCCAGTATCACAAATGACACTGTGACCTGAGGCCAACATCTTTATTTGCTTCTCCAGTGATTCACTTCAGCAGATATTAACCAATTTTATAATCCATGAAAGGCAAAATTAAAGGACACCATCCATAAAACAGAATAATTCCTATCAGCAACAAAGTGATGTCTGTATTATCTTATAAATTATATGACTATACAGTGTGGTAATGTAATGAAGTAAAGATGGTAATAATCAAATGCCTAGGGCAAATGCTAATATGCATTTAATCACACAGCATGAAGCCATTTGTCACTACAGTTGAATGCATGTGTACATAAAATACATGAGTCACGTCCTTATTGTTATAGTATAACAGCATCAATTTCACACTATCATTTTACCACAATAACAACTGTAGGTTTTGATATTAACTAAAACACTCAAACACCAGAAGTGCAACTGACAGCAATATCTTAAAAAAAAAATACATTCCTCCTACTATATGACTTAATACATTTGAATAGTGCATGTGTGCAGAATCCTATAATACTTTTTGTACAAAATCTCCTTCGAGTGCATTTTAGCAACACTGTGAGTAGATTTCTAGAAACAGTGTCATTTTTGGCATTTCAATGTAGGCTGAACCAGTTCTTAAATACGTTCATCCATTAAAAAAAAAATCACTTATTTATAAGTACTTATAGATGTGCAACATCTATATATAACAGACAAGGCATCTGTCTTAAGATAATCCGACCTTTATGTGTAAAGTGTTTGCAAATTCCATCTCCAGAAAAGCTACACTCAAGTGTAAACATCAAATTTTGTGCTTGTTGAAATACAGGAATGAAAATACTAGTGGAGAAACTTTACCTGCCTAAGTCTAACAGCGTCCGATCAAAGGATGGCAATTAAAAAAATGGGTATCCGCAGCAGGTGCAGATACACGAGTTACAAGAATCAACTGTCATGCCTATGCTTCAGATATAGCCCACTAAAATGGACATTTGTAGCTGTGACTATTTGTGTAAAAACAGTACAAAAGTTTATGCAGACAAAATAAACTAACCCAGGTACATATTACATCCATCACCATACAGGTATATCTAGTCAAGAGCTAGAATTCAAAGCTGAATATTGTGAGTTACTGTATTTTTGAGATTTTAGTGATGCTGCGGAAACATCAGTTCTGATTACAGGTTAACAAGACCCAGATTTTTGCAATGTTAAGCTGAAGGGTGTAGGTTACTGTCTGCTTTTAAATAAAATCCTTGTAAAAATATTTATATGCAAAAATGGCATTGTATGACTGGGTTTTATACAGTGCTATCAGTATTAAAAATAATCACGCCACAGAGGGTACAGTTAGTTTTATGATTATTAAAGATCAAAATACATTTTAGAGGTACTGTCTGGTTCATAATAAGCAACCTAGTGAGTCTTACATATACACTTTCACTTTCCAAAGAACCATCTTTTGATACTGCTTTTATTGGAGAGAACTAAAATGAGGTTTGGCCAAAAGAGTGTAAGAGCCAAGACTCCATGATTACGCCAGGGAAAGCTCACCAGAAAGCACTGGGAGGGAAGGAAGCAAGTGTTCATCATTTTTGAAATTCCAACTATCATGTCTGTCTCACACCTTGGTTGCATAAGTCAGGTGGGATTCCTCCATGATAAGATAACCTAATGGCACACAATGCCATAAAATTTGGATTATAAGACAACTTGGTATATTGCCTATGTAGAGACAACAACAGACAAGAAATGTACAAAAAGCTATATTGTGAAAGAATCACTGACCTGTTAAGAATCCATCATGTAGATGTTTATGTGGGTTAACACCTATTTTACTGGTTCAAGAGAGTTACAGCATTTTTACCTTCTAATACTCACTTTGATTAAAAAAATAAATTTAACAACACCACACTCCATATCACAATTGTTCTTTTTTTTCTGTTTTAGATTCAGAGATTTCCTGTAGGTAGAGCTATTTAGTTTTAAACTTTTACAGGCAGAAAAATAAGATTACAATTATGTTTGATTCTGCCTTATTTTTTCAATCTAAGGATAAGTTATTTATAAGTTATTTTTCATTTAAAATAGAATTTATACTACTTATCCATCCCCCATCTTCCAAAAAGAATACATCATATTTTGGGAAATGCATCAACATTTCTGCACACCAGACATCATCCACACCAAACCTACAGAATGGCTTTGTCCACCCTCAATTCACCTGTAGAGTTTCAGAACGTGCACTCCTTTGAGCAAAGGCTATGCTGGCAGGTCAGCACCACGCAGGAGCTCTTTTCAGGTTCCAGTGTGCTGGCAGTTGTATACACTGCCCATGAGGAATACATAGCAGCTAACAGGATGTAACAAGTCTCTTGAATAAGTTGTCTTGGTTTAGTTCTCTATTTTGTTTCCTTTTGGGTTGTGTGTCTTTCAGGAGTTGGAGGAGGTTTTAGCTGAGAACAGCTGCATTCACACATACAAACCAAACACAGCCAATAACTTTAACAAAAATTAAGGTTCTGGGAAAGGGCACTATCTCTAGCAATTACAAAAATTATGCATCTGCATAATCTATTTAACAAAAGTATTTCCTTCTTAAAAAAGGAGCCACCACGCAACTTGTATTTTAAAGATACTCCTCTATGGTCCTGTTAAACATATCACTGTGTCTACTCATTGCCATCTATTATCATGATGACGTAAAAATCATTATAGATAGCAACATAAAAAAAAAAAAGCAAGCATTGCCTCCAGAGTCTTCTAAGGCTTTAGAAGTTCATGTTGAAAAATCCTCAACACTTCTGTTTCCAAACATGTATTGCCACCCTTAGAACTGGTATATTGATTTGCATTTACAAATAACTATGTTTTTCTTGAAGAAATATCAAAACTGTGACTCACTAATAAGGCTCAAAACCAGAAGACAATAAAAATGTAGTATTTGTATTTTTGTAGTCATATCACTTTAAATCAAAAATAAATTAAGGAGAGGAAGGATGGGGCTGACTTGTGGCTTTTGAATGCAAAAGACTATGATTTATTGAAATTTTACAGTACATCAGGTAGTACTGTCAATGCAAAGTACTTTTTTTAAGGACTACGTTATGATAATTTTCATTCTAATTCTAAATAGGTAATATTTATACTAAAATTCCATAGAATATTTTTGTTCATATGTTTGGCACACATACATATGTATGTGTGACATAAACACGTTTGGTGAACACTTAATGTAAGAACGGCTGCTCCAGGTCAGACAAAGGGTGCTTCTACCTCACTAGTTCATCAATAACACACAAAAGTCTGGTTGTAACTCTCCTCTACTAAACAGAACAGTAATTCTTCTCCTTGACCTTGCAAATACAGGACTTTTAAACTAGCCCAGAGCACTAACTTGGATCATGTATAGCTTTTTATAGAGTAAGAGTAGATTACAACACTAACATCAGCATGCAATTTATGTTTTGACAATACAACTTTGAAGACTGTTGGAACCAGACTGCTTCTTCAAGGTTTTCAGGAGAACATTCACTTAACCCACTACTGATGGATTAATAATGCTTTGCTGTATCTACTCTCTCTACCCTTTTTCATGCTCTTTCCTGAAGTTAGATGTTACATTTTTATTAGTTTACCTTAACAAAACAGGACAGAATTGCCTAGACAACTCAAGACAAGTTCTGAAACAGATAATGCATATAATATATAGCTGGTTACTAAAGAAAGCAAAGATGTTTTTCTTCACTGCTCTAAAACCCGAAGACTTAAAATAACAGAATTATTCCACATAGTAGATATCCCACAATTCAGCACATTTTATCCAAGGTACAGATTTGTGAACCTGCTATTATTTCTTATTTTCCAATGAAAAAATAGTCCTAGCAACATCTAGTTGTCCTTACCTACACTGTTAGATTCTTCTGGCCTGAATTCAATGGCATTTGTTTAAATTCAAGATAAGTGTAAAGATATTCATTCAGAAGATGTACACTTCCTCTGAAATAAAAGTATTGTGCCCTTTGCAGGAGGGACATCAACATTACCATATTAACACAGCACAATATTGTCCTTGAAAGCATGCCTTAGAATCTTTGCTGACAAAACCATCATCAGATACTACTAACAAGAGACAGTCTGGTTGGTGATCTATCTCCTTTCAAAATATGTTTTAATAAAATTGTGGGAGAAGTATTGTACAAAGAACTGTCCACTGTTAGAATCCTCAGGCTCTTGTGGTCAAGAAGTAATGGATCTGGATTGGTTGTTATGTTTTTGTTGTTTGCCTAAAGATTTTATGTGCTATTCTGTAAAACTGCATTCCCAACTCTTTCAGCATGTTCATGAAGCTACTGGTATGGAGTACAGATAAGTGAATTATTACAAAATACGGTGATAGAGTTAAACATCTTTATCTGTGTTTCAAATGCAACTAAATATAACAGCTAAGCATGCTATATGTATACTCATCATATGACCACAACAACAACAACAAAAGATAAGCTGAATGCCACATTCCTGAGAAGACCAAACTAATGACCCAGAAAACATATGGGAAAGTCCCTCTGAGAATCTTTTTTTTATTCCATCTGTAATACTTGATTTTTATGGGAAAATAGCTGTTTCAAGCAATTACCACAGCATTCTAATTCAGTTCTTTAATAACCCAGTAAAGATTATCCCATTAAATACAGAGTTGTAGTAAACATAACTTGAAGGGTAAAATTTCTAAGCATATTTTGTCACTTACTTCAAAGGCTGTATTAGCTACCTGTTGATTTCTGTATCAAGTTTAAGAGATTGGGACTGCTTGTCCAAATACTACATTGCTTGGGCTGTGCTTTTTTCCCCATTACAAGAGGATCCCTCCAGTAATTTGAATTCTTTAGATGAAAACATAATTTTTCACAAGCAAGCCAGCTGAGGCATTTTCAAAAAGCAGGTGATTTTAAGTTTCTGTATCATACAAGCTGTTTAAGAGGTCTAACACGCATGGGAATACATTTTCAGGATCCTTACCTTCTGTAATAAAAAATAATTACATGGTATATTATAGTATTGCTCTATAAAAGACATATACAGTGAGACAATAAATAACAGAAGGTATTTTCAACCACACGTATAAAAAGATTAAGAAATTAGCAGAAAAAATATCCTAATTTCAGCTCAAATGAAGAGAAAAACATAAGGCAGCTGCACTTGAAGACTGTAAAAACGTTTATCTATTTCTAACATGTTTGTAGGTAGGATTAAATTCTTCTTCCCCCTAACATTTGAATCGTATTTTTTTCAAGATTCAGTCACTGTCCTTTTTCCTGTTACTATAAGGACATGAACTGCTCAAGGATTAATAGAACCCAGGTTTACCTAAATTTTACAGACACTAAAAAATCCAGGTTTTAGTGAGCCAAGCAGCAGTTCACACTGGTTTTAAACACCATACTGCCACCTAGTCGACAACGTACTGAACAATGCTGTCCTCGCCGTTAATGCGCCGCAATTACCGCTAAAGCCACGGAATAAATTTTAAATCGCTTCCCCCGCCCTCCCACCCCCCACGTTTCTGCAAAGACTAAGGTATCAGAAACCACCAGAGTTCAAACTAACTTCCTCGTCCTGTAGAAATACTCAGGTAGCACAGAGCAAGCAGCAACCGAAGTTCTCAGAACTCACTTTCAGCACGTCAGGTCCTGCAAAAAGAGCAGAGGTGTTCGGGTAGCATTCTGATGTAGTAGTTGCTACTTGTTTGTAGTTATAGTTGTGAAATAACTATACCAAGTGTAAAACAAGGAAGTAATTAGATTCTGTGCCATAAAGTAAGGGATCAGTCCAAAATAACATAACATTAAACAGATTTACAGTGAGGAATGTATTGAAGAAAAACATACCCAGATGTGAGAGATCTAAAGAACTGTGAAATTTAGTTTTATCAATTAAAGAAGGCTGCCTGCAACACAAGCATCATTCGGAACTGTGCTGAGCTGCGGGGCGTTTCTTACATGACAGTCTCATTAAGAGGAACAAATTGCTCTCTTGGCTAAATCTAATCCAAAAGATTAGGGACATGGCAGCAGGAGGAGCAAACACAGTCTCCCGTGTCAGCAAGTTCAGGCATTACTGATATTTAACATCTTTCCAACATTTTGGAAACACCCACTTTATATTCAGGAAGAACTTATTTGCCTGAAGGCTCTTTTGTTGGGTTTTGGGGTTTTATTTCTTTTAAATGTATTTGAGCAGTACTACTTTTTCCTCTGCAAACTATTCCTCAACACAACGTTCACTAACATTACTATTAAATGTTTTGGGATACCTATGGTAAAGCTTCAAAAGGAAAGAAGCCAGTATCAGTAAAAAAAAATTAAAATTCCCATCCCATCATTAGAAAAATTTCCTAATCCTGTATATATATATTCTACTATAGGTTAGTGTAATGATTCCTCTGCAGGACCAGATGTGGAACAGCTCCAGATGGCAAGTGGCAGCCACATACCAGGACAATTTTTTGTCTCCTCCCCGTGCCACAGCAGCCCAAATCTCCAGAGCAGCAGGGACCATAGAATACAGGTGGATGTTCTTCTCCCTTTTTGGGTACCCAGTCTAACACATGATCAACAGGTACAGGATTTTCGCTGGACAGAAAACAGAATGCATGATGTCTCTGTAAAGGTGCCTTGGAACACCATAATTCCATGACAAAGCAATACAAATTTGAATGCAAAAAGCACAAGAAATCAAAACAGCAACACTTTTAAGATGACACAAATATACCAAAGATTACAGTTTTAGAGCTTTTTTCATGTTAGCCTTTCCATGAACACGAGAGACAACATGACTAAGATCTTACTAGAAATACTCAGTATGCATATTTTACATATTTCTGCAAATTCCTGAGTGAAATACAAGAGTTAAACTTCCTTACTAAGGATAAATTTTGCAACTTGAAGCACTTGGCTGTTGGCTACATGTTTAGTTATTTTTTCAGCTACTGATTATTGCCATGGCTATAGTGACATGCATTTAGCACTGGGAGCTCAGAGGAAACTAAATCAGAAAAGACATGCTGGTTTTGAATCAGAAACACTTCTCTATAGTTACCTGGCAGTCAGACACAAGCAATAAATACCAAATAAACAAAGTGAGGGTATACATGCAAGTGCAAGGAGACACACAATAAAGGAGGAGAAACTCATGCAGTGTTTTTTTTGTCCATTTGGATTCAGAACAGACCTGGAACAAGTGGCACTGACAAAAGATGCACTGGGTATTAATGTATTTGCCTCACAGACCTGTAGCATGGTGAAACTGTTCATGTGCTGAGAGTCCAGACACTGTATGGGACGTTGCATAAACAAATCCATACAAAAAGCAAGAGTCTAAGCCCTACATAATAAAACCAAAGCAAGACACAGTTGTCTCCGGAGCAGGTGTAAGATTAACAGTGCCATGGCCTCCCAGGCCCCTTGTTTACCCCCTCTCTAACAGAGATGGGTCAGATTATTCTCCAGCTGGTCTCACACCTCCATCATCAGTGGCAGCACTGAGACCCCCTCACTGGCTTACCCATTCCCCAGGCAGCAAGCTGGGACTTCATGGTGCCCCTTTCCCTCCCCAACACAGCTTTTCCACCAAGACCTGCTGCCTCACACCAGGGCTGCGCCTTCCCTCCCTCATACTGCCTTCCCGCCAAGAGCCACTCTCCTCAGGTGGGCCTGAGCCACGCTAACCAGGCACGGGGGAGCCAGCATGCTTTTATAATACAGTTAATTTCACAACACAGTTATTACTTTGTTAGCAATACATAACCATAGGACAATTAAAAAAATTAAATGGGATATTACGTATATTAGAAAAACAGATAAGCAGAATTATGATGCTCAGAACTCAGTCCAAATAATTTCTCATTAAAAGCTGTTTTCTTGAGCAGGTGGCTTCATCAGCATCATTCTTAGGTAGGCTGATTCCAGCAACACTAAGTCTTCAATGACCAGACCCTCTTGCATGCTTCCTATGCCTATGGAATGATGCATCTAATTTCTAATGCATGATCAAGTTAATTCTCATTGACTTCACCAGTTACCACCACAGTCATGCTCTTGAGAGAGAGCACTGTGCTTCCCATGTATCACAAATGGGTCTCTACAGAAGTATTACAACAAAAATCCTCAGTTAACACATACAGGGCTTAAAGTAGTGAAGCAGCTGAGCAGCATGTTGAGATTGCATTGTTCCCATAGGTCCTCATGGCTGTCTGGGTGTTACTGGATAACCAGTGGAAATATACAACGGGAACATACTCTCTGTTCAAAAAGTCTGCCAGTGGATTTTCACTTTTCAATGAAACTGACCTTTTATTTTATACAAATACTTAGTTTGACCTTCAACTGCAAAATCTTACATATTTAGAACTCAATCCTGCTCTCACTCCCACTGACTTCAAGAAGTCAGATACTACAAGCATAGCATGTTCAATACAACTGGGTTATTTAAATATCAGATAACACAAAATGTTTTGTCCAAAACTTCTTTGCAATTTTCGTAGAAAATAAGAGAATTAAAACTGAAAATATTATATCCAGCAAATTTTTAAAAGTGTTATATAAATAACAACCACATGTAAAACAGTTTCATGAAAAACAGCTTCAAAATTGCATGCTGTTATTTGTAACTTTAGTAGTAACCATAGGGTCAGTTTATGAATTTACCAACTAAATCATTCTCTGCAAAACCTAACATTGATTTTTATAATTATTTTCATATCATTAATAAATCAATGTAGAACTCCTGCATCAAAGACAACCTAGATACAAGAGCAAGAAAGGGGATACAAACTTAGACAACTAAGGGAAAGCATAACAGAGGCATAATATGAAACTGTTATGAGGCATGCAGGAACTTCTTTCTCAAGTACTTACATTTAACACAGAATGTGAGCTGAAACCATCTAATAACTGGCTATCAGGGTCCATCACTTTTGCTTGATCAAACTTGAAAAACACTCAAAGCACTAAATGTATTTCAAGGATTGGAGTAGATTAACATCCTAAGCAAACCTTTATCATTGCTATAGTGGATTTCACTTGGAATCCTGGTATTGTTAACCATAATTTGTACTTTAAAAAATCCCTTTTTGAAAAGTCAAATTATTTTCAAAATACTTTTTTTGGTTTTTACTACTTTCAGCAACAGCTATCTTCTAAACAAAGCCTCTATACAACTATTATCTTCAGATGCTATCTCAAACCTACATTCATCTTTATGGTAAATACCTGGTTTAGAGCACATGCACATTTTTTAATTACAGTGTATACTTGATGATGAAACATACCAAAAACTGTGTTTCAGTACATGACTTTTCTCTTTCAGCAGATGCTATTGTTAGACTTAACCCAAATTCAGTTACTTTATACTTAGTACTGGCAATATTATTATCAATGGAGATAAAATAGTAATGTAACATTTCCTGTAATTTTGAAATCCAGCAAATCATATTTCTAGGAAGTAATATTTGCAGTTACATCAGTTTATGCTGCAGGGTTCTTAAGGGGATTGTTTTGGGGTTTTTTTGATTAGTTGCATTTGGGGGTTTGGGATTGTGGTTTTTTGGGTGGTTTGTCTTCATTTTTTAAAGTTCCCCATGTACAAACTTATACCTCTGAGGTGATTTGAACACTGAAACATAGACTTTATGTTGTTTAAAAAGCAGAGCATGGAAACAAGTTCTTAGAGAAAATGTAATTTGTATTTCTATTTCTATTAACATTATTACTATCCAAGAGTGCACAAAGATAGTACAAGTAAACAGTAAAATGATATAGAGCTGAGTTTTTGTGCCCTGAGTCAAAAGAACATACTGCAGGTTATCAATGTATTTTTAAGTGACCAGACACATTGGGACTAACAAGATTAAAGAGGAAACTTCTGTCTGAAGCTTCAGTATTAATGCCAATGCCACACGTAATGTGGTTGGCCCATTATCAATTTTAGTTACATAACTATGATGACTGAGGGATTAGATACAACTCAGTCTCAACTGCTGTTTTAATAAAGTGATGTCCTTGCTAATCTGGCAAATTCAAAGCAAAAAAGCCAGTAATTTTGATGATTAAAAATGGGTAAAAATCAGATATGCTTCTAGATTTTATACATTAAATAACATTTCCACAGTCTTTAAGTTATGCTTTGAAAGGAGCTTCCTGTATAACTAAGAAATATACTGAGATTGTATTTATATTCCCAGTATAGAAGCAGCATAAAATAATCTGCTTGCTTTAATGTGTTCAACAAGGAATTTAGATATAGTGAGTATGTCCAAGAGTGGAAATGGGAACAGTCCTCTGATTTGTCTTGAGTTTATGAAACTCTATTAGATGGTTCCATTCATAATAATTTTTCTATAAATCTTTAATATGACCAGACTGATGCATCTGGAAGGAATATTCCGTCCTAGATTGACTACAGCAAGTGGACTGTTCTGTAGCCTTTCACATTGTTTTTATGTCAAGTGCTCAGGACCACAAGAGAACATCTGTCCCTGAACAGTTTTGGTATATTCTTCCAAGCCATTAATTAGTGCAATTAGACTGTTACTTTTTCAGCATCAGTTGTCTTTGTGATGGTTTTCAATTAAGTAAGAGAAGTTTACAATACATGTATCTACAAAAGATTGAAACATTTATAAAAAACTTGAAAAACTACAAAGATCTATCACAAGCATTTAAAGAACTAACCACTGGGATTCATTCTTGAATATAAGTGTACATACAAATATCAAAACGATAACAGAAGCCAAAGCAGGAATGCAGTCCTGAAAAACACCCTGCTTTTCTCAGAGTATTCCTGTTGAAATCACTTTTTTTATAGGATAAAACATAACTTCTGAGGTGTTACATGCATAAGGTATGGAAGCAAAAATAAAAGAAAATATTTTCTTAACAGAGAAAATAAATATTTATCTTACAAGAAAGTAGGAGTAAAAAAGTCATACCCTTCATTTGGCTTGGTATACAGGGAAGGAATTATTTAGTCAGAATTTACTAGAGAGAGTTTAGCCTCTTATTATTGTGGTTTTGTATGGCAGCCCCCCTCCACCACCAGAACCCCACCATGCAAGACCACTACAGTTATCATTTATGTCTCTGCAAAACTGAGGCTGTACCTGCAGGTACCACAGTTATTCCAGCTACAATACCCTCTCATACCCAAGACAGCCCGGATAATTAATATGTTACACACCTTTGTCTGGTGCAGTGGACCTTCATGCAGTTGTAGAGCTCTGCTAGCTCTTTCACAAATTAATTTCCAGGGGCAGATTGAATCTTACTGGCACAGCACAGAACAGGTAAACATGCTATTTGGATCCCTGAAGGACTTCCATGTGGCCTGTGGCCAGACACCCTAGAGGAAGAGGTTTCCTCAGAAACTGCCACCTCTCAGCTGCAAGCTCCTGCTGCTGCTGCACAAGGTCTTGCCCCAAGCAGAGAGGGGTAGCTGGACATCACCCCCTGTGAGGGGGAACACAAAGGTGCTGCTCCCCAGGCAGCAGTTCCCTGCCCTGCGTAAGGGGTCAGCCTGGCTTCTCCAAGCCATAGCCGCACACAGTGCTGGCTCCCAGCTTACAGAAAGCTGGGACTCCGGCTTCCTGCCAAGCTCAGCACCGGAGCGTCACATCTCCTCCTCCCACATTACATGGGTCTGTAGGTCTTCCTAAACTTTTTTTTTAAAACTTTTGGACAAATCAGGGCAGGCAGGAAGCGCAAGGAAGGAAAATAAATAGTTTTCATCATCTCAGCATTCAAAAAAAAAAATTAGCTTCCTATTTTTGATTTTTAAATCCTTTAGATTCTATGGATTTTAAATGGATTTTAAAATCTTTCAGTCTTTCCAAAAAGCTGTATGTGCCTGACCTCCTTTGTCCTTAGAACAGCTGTATTTTCACTGCTTCTTGCTCTGGGTAGCTCCCCATTTTCTGAGTTGTGCCACACTCACACAAACCACCCGACCAGCCAGCACTGGCTAATAAAGCTCAGTTGCTCTGCTTGTTGTGGAAACAGTCCTGATTAAGCAATCAGTTAAATGTATACCTACCCTGCAGCTTTCTGCTATCAATGACTCTATTCACAAGTTAAAGCCAGGTACACAATCAACTCCTTTACTGAACGCTCAGCAAGATTAAACCCCAGAAAAGTCTGCTACAAGTAACAAGTTTAAAAACCTTAATGCAAGATTGCCCCTCTTTTTTCAAGGAACTGCCTCCCTAAAGAAACATTAGCACAATCTCATAGCTTTCTTCCTTACCTTAAGAACATGAACTGCACTCACAGAGGGCGCTGTCAGCTAGTGCCTCACTCAGGCAGGGAGTTAAGTTTAAAAACATAAATCAAGCTGCTTATGTATGTAAAAAAAAAATTGTTTTACTAATTTATAGTACTGTAATTCTGAGCATCTCATGTACCTATTTCTAACACCTTAAAATAGCCTGTTGCCCTGTTTTTTTAATTATAAATCACTGCTCAAATATATTCCTAGCATTAAAAATTTGTATCTGATTCAAAATATTTTAAAATAAATGAAAGGCTATTTTTCTTCTGTATTTAGCTCATATAAAAAACCCCTTACTTTTACTGCATATGGAGCCTCAATTGCTACAAAGGTATATTAAAAATCAGTCCCAATTGTTGCTTAACATATTGTTGGCTTTTTTTAAAAGGGTGGGGAGTGTTTAGTTTGTAGGGATTTTTTTTTTAAATGACATATACTTTTTTGTCATCATTAGAAAATCAAAACTAGCACGTACTAGCAGATTCAACACATTGTTTTATTCACAACAAAATCAGACTTAAAATTAGCCCATACTGACATCTGAAAGGCATAGAAAGACTTAAGTCTCAAGTTTGTTTTTCATGATCGTATTATACATAATAAGCTGGTGTAAGAGATTGCGAGGAGGGGAAGAATCAGGGACTTTTTGGCTGACTGGATGTGTTACATTAATTTCTTAATATGTGAAGGAGTGGATTACCCCTTTAACAGCAATGGGAAATTAGTTTCTTTATTTCTTCATTAAGTCTGTGGGAGGGAAATTAATTTTCTACTCTGGTTTTCAAAATTAATTGAATATATCTTTATTAAAGTGATAAATACATACACATACTTTTTGGTTGAAAGAATTCTCTAAATTAATCCTAAACAGAGATTTTCAAAGCAGTTTAGTGGCACTTTGTTTCATTTTCTGGTTTCATAAAAATATTTCAAAAACCACATCATACAAACCCAATATAATAGATGTGTCTATGAGATAAAAGCATCTGATGACAGTTTTTCCAGAGAATTTTTTTAGTATTAGTTAAATAGCATATTGTTTAGTCTTCATTTTTTCCTACTCTGACTGTATTAATTTTGTACGGATCACAGAATCACAGGGGTTGGAAGGGACCCCAAGAGATCATCGGGTCCAACCCCCCTGCCAAAGCAGGCTCCCTAGCTCATACTGCACAGATAGGTGTCCAGATGGGTCTTGAATATCTCCAGAGAAGGAGGCTCCACCACCTCCCTGGGCAGCCTGTGCCAGGGCTCCGTCACCCTCACTGGGAAAAAGTTCTTCTACATGTTGGTGCAGAACTTCCTGTGCTCCAGTTTACAGCCATTGCNCTCCAGGCCCTTAATCATCTTCGTAGCCCTTCTCTGGACTCTCTCCTGGAGGTCCCTGTCTTTTTTATACCAGGGAGCCCAGAACTGGACACAATACTCCAGGTGGGCCCTGACCAGGGCAGAGTAGAGGGGGTGGATCACCTCCTTATACCTCCTGGACACACTCTTCCTGATGCATCCCAGCATCCCATTGGCTCTCTTAGCCACCAGTGCACACTGCTGGCTCATGGCCAACCTGTCATCAACCAGGACCCCCAGGTCCTTCTCCACAGAGCTCTTCTCCAGCAGGTCATCCCCCAGCCTGTACTGATACAAATGGTTATTCCTTCCCAGATGCAAGACTCTACACTTGCTTTTGTTGAATCTCATCTGGTTTCTCCCTGCCCAGCTTTCCAGCCTGTCCAGGTCTCGCTATGTTCTTGCAGGTTATAACATGTGCATGTCCATGCTTTCAAACATATAAGCACACATATCCATTTTCTTTTTCTGATTGCCCTAACAAGAAACTGCAGTTCTTAAAAGCATCATCCACTTTGCCTCATTCCTCAAACTAAGTACCTTGAGGTGTCTAGATTATCTTCATATGTTGTGATACTTTGAGGAATTTACAGAGCACCTAAGTTACCCACCTTACTTCCTATGCATTCAACATATTTATATCTGTTTGCCTTGCAAGCATATTTCATACAGTGTACATCCACTGCTGCATCATGATGTTCCTTTATTTACATTTTTAGTACTGTTTTTTGCAAAGTCAGTCACCTCAAGGTCAGCTTATGCCAACAGAATTTTTATTTAGCCTTCATAGATTGTACAGTCATTTTGTTCAGTAAGAAAGTTGTTAGATAAAGTAAGTCATAAACATTTTTCTAAAGAACTTGGGCATTTAAGCATTGGAAAAAAACCCTACCAACGGCAATAGTGACTTTTCCATCCCCTGGTATCTCCCAATGAAGACTAGATGCCTTTGCAAACAGCATGCTTTGGCCAAACAAGCTCTGGACTGAATACAATAATAGCACTGGAATCCATAAGGGAAGTTAGATGTGTCAGTCCTATAGAAACATTAAGTCCTTCATGCACTTTTGGCCTAAAAGCCCAAAAGAGTTAAAAAAAAAATCATGATAGACCCTCCTACAACTTTACCTTCCTCAAGTATCTCAAATGCATTAAATAATATCATTTCTCATCTCTTATTTAACGACAATCAAAAGTCCATGACATTTTATGGGGCCTCTGTCTCCCTACACAAATAAGTAATCATGTACAAGGCTATATCAGAGACACAGATTATATTAAATTTCATCTTTTTTAGGTTTTAAACCTCAAAGGCCAACTTTGCAACTTCTACCATGTCTCACAAGATTTACTATATTATTCTTTTCTTAAAGAAAAATCTAAGAAACAAAATAGAAGAGTTTTTCTGAAATTGCACTGCAGTTACTACAAACCCAAACCCCAATCTCTGCCACTAATTCAAGTGAAAGCAACCAATTTCTCTATTTAGTAAGCACACCACAGACAGAAAACTCCCTACACGGTCAATGGCGATTCATCTTTGCTGAAGTTCAAGTCATCTCCTTTGTACAGGCTCCACCTTAATTTATGTTAATAGAGTTCCGGTTAATTCTTATTCTGGTTAATTCTTACAATGAAATTATTCTCAATGTAAGAGAAGAAAAAGTGGGAAAAGTAATTAAACAATGCGGGAAATTACAGTTGATCTCCTTACTATGAAGTTAATAGGAAGCTCTTGTTTACTTGGCCAAACAACTTACAGGTGCATAGAGAATAGGAATTAGATGCTCAGAGTTTACACTGAACAAGGAAATTAGGAAAGACAGGCTAGGGAGA
>VZTU01023523.1:14250-27233 GCA_013400835.1 Zapornia atra
TCCCTCTGGATGGCTCCTTTCCTTCTAGGGTGTCACCCACACCCCTCAGCTTGGTGTCATCTGCAAACTTGCTGAGGGTGCCCTCAATCCCATCATCGATGTCAGTGATAAAGATGTTAAAGAGCCCCGGTCCCAGATACCCTGACTTGAACACTGAGCAGTCCTCATACAGGGCAGTGCTGGTGTCACTGCTGCACACAGGCTGTGCCTCTCACAGGGGCCAGAACACACAGAGCAAGCTGGGCTGGGCTGATGACTGAATATACACCTTTAATCTGGTCTTCCAGATGAATCAAAATGAACAGTCAGCTGCTCACCCATCTTTTCAGTAGTGTGATGCTGCCTGTTAGCAACTAGGAATTCTGTTAGCCCAGAGTTTTGGGAACTACTGAAAGGGATGAATGAGATCAAGTCTGGAGGACTTTTGAGAAGGATGCTCCCTGCATTGCATTGGAGTTAGCCCACTGAAAAACCAGTTGCAGCCCTCTCTTTCTGCACAAGCAGGCTGCCTGATAGGTTAGCTTTGAAAATGTAATTGCTTTTGTGGAATAAGAGTTAAAAAAAAGGCAGCTGATGTGATATAAAAGTAGAAGTGTGTTTCTAATGGCTTCACTCTTCTTCTGTTTAACCTTTAACCCCTTGCTCCTTTAAAGGGAAGTGTTAATCATGCATGATTCAGAGGATCTTGGGTTTGAAAATAGCATGCTGGAGTCAGCTGGGTATTTATTTCCTGCTTAAAAGTGATGGGCTAAGAGGAAGAATGCTTTTTCTGCATGAAGTCATGAGTGTCTGTGGCAGGGGGTTGGAGCTCTCTGATCCTTGGGGTCCCTTCCAACCCAGACCAGTCTATGATTCTATGATTCAGTGGCCCTGAAGGATTAACATATGCTTTCTGTGGTTGTTGCTGAAACATGAGGTGACAAAATCTACCTGAACCCCCCCTAATGGTGTTCAGAAAGGTGCTTGCCACAGAAAATGGGGTGTATTTGCCTCATACCACCCCCTTGTCTGGGTTCCACCATGTGTAGATACAGAGAGTGAAAGGGAAGCACTCATGTGCTGATGAGGGATGTCCTGTGCCACTGAAGCCTCCCAGCAGCACATTTTGGTGAGGATAGCACCCCTTCTTCTTGCCAGGGAGAGTCAAATGCTCTGTGGAGCTGTTTGCTACAGGACTGAAGGGTGATTTGGCCCAAACTGGTAGGGAGGGGCTGGCCTCAAAATACTTGAGGCAGGGTGGAGGACAGAAGTTTAGTGTAGGATGGCTTAGGGTCAAGTTAAGAGCAGTTGCTTGTCTGAGCCCTGCTAGCCTGGCATTTGGCTGTGCCAGCTCTGAATCCAGCCTCAGGTAGAGTGACTTGAGAGGGTGAGGGGGATTTTCAACTGAAACCTGAAGGAACTGCTGGCCTTGGGGGAGTAGTGAAGGGCATCTGCTTTGCAGGATGGAGAGGCAGGGGTCTGGCTGGAGTCCTGTGCCCCTGATGTCTTGATTAGCTGTGTGTATCTATGTCCTGTGGTGCTGAGGGAGGTAAGGAGTGTTTTCAAGGCATGTCAGTGAAGGAAACACTGTTCAGGTTTGGGCCCCTCGCTCCAAGACAGACACTGAGGTCCTGGAGTGTGTCCAGAGAAGGTTGATGGAGCTGGGGAAGGGGCTGGGACAGGAGTCTGAGGCTGAGGGAACTGGGACTCTTCAGTCTGGAGAAGAGAAGGCTCAGCAGAGACCTCCCTGCTCTCTCCAACTCCCTGGAAGGAGGTTGTGTGCTGAGCTGGGGCTCAGCCTTTTCTTGCAGATAGTGCTTCTGTGATACTGTGGTAGAGCTAGAGGCATGTTTGAGGCTGGACAGAAAAGATACCTTCAGATAAATTTACCACAAATTACATTCTCATAGAATCACAGAACACTTTGGGTTGGAAGGGACCTCAAAGATCATCTCATTCCAACCCCTGCCCATGGGCTGGGACACTCTCCCCATACCAGGGTGCCCAGAGCCCCATCCAACCTGGCCTTAAACACCTCCAGGGCTGGGTTTTGATACCAATTTATAACTCCTGCTGGTCAGGGTGTAGCAATTACCCACTAGGTGTACAGCTCTTTGTGTGTGTAACCCCTGTGTCTCCCTGTGTAGGATCACTGCCACTATCAGGGCTACGTGGAGGGGACCCTGGATTCAGTGGTTGCTGTCAGCACTTGCTCAGGGCTCAGGTAACATGTCTTTTGTGGCTTTGTTGTCACAGGAGCCTCACAGGTCACTGAACCTCAAACAAAATTCACACTCTGGTTTTAACTGCTGGTTAAATCACCCAGGTAGGTGGGGATTCAATTCCCAGGCTGCAGCAGTGAATGTGCCTTTGCACAGCCTTTCTGTGGTACCTTTTCTTCTTGCAGCTAATAGGTACTTGAAATCACCATTAAATAAGTTGCAGTTTGTTATCAGAACACACAGTAAGTCATCCTTTGATACAAATAGTGGCTGGTTTTCTAATCAGTGGCCACTTCAGAGACCTGCACACAGCATCCAACTTCCCACTATGCAAACTTGACAGAACTGACCCTAAAACTTGGGCACATCAAATTTGCTTGGGATTTTTCCTTCAGCTTTGGGCTGATTTCTGTAATTTTGGGAGGTCTTGGATGACTTTTTTTTCCTCCCAGTGCCATGTCAGGCACCAGGGGGGTCTTGGATGACTTCTTTTTCCTCCCAGTGCCATGTCAGGCACCAGGGGGGTCTTGGATGACTTCTTTTTCCTCCCAGTGCCATGTCAGGCACCAGGGGGGTCTTGGATGACTTCTTTTTCCTCCCAGTGCCATGTCAGGCACCAGAGTGCCAGTAGGACTGGAACCCAGTGATTTCTCCTCAGACTTTGTGGGTGTTGCAAACCCTTCCCCAAACATTTCATTTGCTGTGTTTGTGAAGACCCTTACCCAGGGCAAGGCTGCTTGCTTGGGATGCAAGGACTGGCCTGCACACATGCCTCTTAGTTATCTGTTGCTTGACTACAGAAACCTGGATAACAATCTCCCTGCTGAATGCAAGAACTTCTCATGCTCTGCCCTGTTTTCAGGGGTTTGGTGACTATAGAGAACATCACCTATGGAATTGAGCCCATGGATTCCTCTTCTGGCTCTAAGCACATTGTGTATCGATTGGATAATGTGAAGAAAGAGCCCACAGCCTGTGGGGTGAGCACTGCAGAGCAGGAAGGGGAAGGTATGGAGGAGGAGCACCACCATCCCAGTATGACTCAGCTGCTGCGGGTAGGTACCCCAGTGTTCCCTCCACAGTCCCCTTGGGGGAGGATTCAGCTAAGAATATGGAAGCAGCTTACCTGATGTGTGGGGTTTAACACATACCTCAAGGTTTCTGACTTGGAGAGCATTCTACACTGCTGGAAACTTCAGTTGCTTCAACAAAGCAGTTGCAGTTTCCTTCTCCACACAGCAGAGCGTGGAGTGATAGATTATTCACAGGCAGAGCTTTTTTGGGGGGGCTTTTAAGGACAGGAGCAGTACCCCTTGTTGGGGAAACTCAGAAAGTCTCAGAAACCAGCAGAATATTGTGCTTATTCTGTCCTCTCTCTGAGTAACAGCTTGGTGTGAAGGTCCCCCTTGCCAGGCTGGGGCCTGGCTTTGCCATCTGGGGAACAAGGCTGCAGTCAAAGCAGGACCATGAAAAACATCTCATTTCTCTTCAAGGTTCTTGGCTTTGCTGCTTGGTAGCTTTCTGCTCCTTTATTAAGTGTGTGCTGTCTTCCCAGAGAAACCTGAGTGGAAAGGAAGGTTCCTCACCCTTGAAATGCAGGAAATCTTTGTGCAGCAGCTCAGTTTTAATGTGAAATACTGAGGAATTGTTGTGTTGGACTATACTTGCTGGCTTTGGTTTGCTTTATTCTTGGCACAGTGTGCTTTGGGTGTGTCTCTAAACCACTGGTTGTATCCAGTGAAATAGGACTTGATGGGGAGGGGGGTTTTGCTTAACACTTGAATTAATAAGATTATCTAAAACACTCTTTGTTCTTTTTCTTTGCCTGCAGAGCAAGAGAGCAGTGCTGCATCAAACCAGATATGTGGAGCTGTTCATAGTTGTGGATAAAGAGAAGGTAGGGCTGGTGTGTTGCTTTCCCCTCCTCCTCAGGAGATGGCTTTGAAAGCCCTCAGCCTTCCTTACTCCCAGAGGAATTGTTGACAGACATGGATGCTTTAGCCAAGGTTTTAGGAACGTGCTGACCTAAAACTGAATAAACATGTGCTGTGCAGTACCCTTCAGGGAAGAGGAAACTGTCAGGCATGGAGAGTTTCTATCAGCAGGGAATCTAATAATGCAAGGAAGAAAAAACTCTTGTTGGGTGGCAAAACCCACCAGTGCCTCTTTCTCCTGCACATTGAGCTGTTGAGCAATGAAGCTGCTGTTGTCTTATCACAGAATTACAGCATGCTTTAGGTTGGAAGGGACCTCAGAGGTCATCTAGCTCCAACCCTCTGCATGGGCAGGGACACCCTCACTAGCCCAGGCTGCCCAAAGCCCCCTCCAGCTCAGCCTTGAACCCCTCCAGGGATCCCCAGGGGCTCTTGGTGGAGAGGGGGAGACTTGGGCTCTTGGTGGAGAGGGGGAGACTTGGGCTCTTGGTGGAGAGGGGGAGACTTGGGCTCTTGGTGGAGAGGGGGAGACTTGGGCTCTTGGTGGAGAGGGGGAGACTTGGGCTCTTGGTGGAGAGGGGGAGACTTGGGCTCTTGGTGGAGAGGGGGAGACTTGGGCTCTTGGTGGAGAGGGGGAGACTTGGGCTCTTGGTGGAGAGGGGGAGACTTGGGCTCTTGGTGGAGAGGGGGAGACTTGGGCTCTTGGTGGAGAGGGGGAGACTTGGGCTCTTGGTGGAGAGGGGGAGACTTGGGCTCTTGGTGGAGAGGGGGAGACTTGGGCTCTTGGTGGAGAGGGGGAGACTTGGGCTCTTGGTGGAGAGGGGGAGACTTGGGCTCTTGGTGGAGAGGGGGAGACTTGGGCTCTTGGTGGAGAGGGGGAGACTTGGGCTCTTGGTGGAGAGGGGGAGACTTGGGCTCTTGGTGGAGAGGGGGAGACTTGGGCTCTTGGTGGAGAGGGGGAGACTTGGGCTCTTGGTGGAGAGGGGGAGACTTGGGCTCTTGGTGGAGAGGGGGAGACTTGGGCTCTTGGTGGAGAGGGGGAGACTTGGGCTCTTGGTGGAGAGGGGGAGACTTGGGCTCTTGGTTTAGAGGGGGAGACTTGGGCCTGGACAAAAAATGGTTTGGATGCTCCTGGTTTTAAAAGGTTTTGTTCCTTTTTGTAACTTAATCTCTTCATGACCTTATTTCTTTTTTGTCTCACAGTTTGAAGATTTTGGGAAGAGTGAAACAGAAGTAAGAGAACACATGGTGCAACTGGCAAACTTCCTTGACAGTGTAAGTTAAAGCTGTGCTTGAGCTTAGGGGGGGAATGATGGAGCATCTCCCCTGGGAGGAAAGGCTGGGTGAGCTGGGGCTGTTCAGCCTGGAGAGAAGCAGACTCAGGGGGCACCTTATTAATGTCTATCAATATCTGAAGGATGGGATGCAGGGGAATGGGCAGCCCCTTCTCAGTGTCTGTGGGGACAGGACAAGGGGCAATGGCTGCAAGTTGGAGCACAGGGAGTTCCACAGCAACCTGGGGCAGAACTTTTCCCCAGTGAGGGTGAGGGAGCCCTGGGCCAGGCTGCCCAGGGAGGTGGTGGAGTCTCCTTCTCTGGAGAGATTCCAGCCCCGTCTGGACACCATCCTGTGTGCCCTGTCCTAGGGACCCTGCTTTGGCAGGGGGTTGCACCCCATGGGCTCTGGAGGCCCCTTCCCACCCCTGTGATTGTGTGAATCTGTGAATGATGCTGTGTGCAGCCCTGTGACCTGTGTAAACTCCCACTGGGGAGTCTGTTCTCTTACCACTCTGCTGAGAATGGAGTAAAAGGCTTTACTAAGCCAGGAGCTAAGCCTGTGCCCCTGCCTCTCATGTTGGAGACAGGTCCAACTTGGTCATGCCTGAGGAGCAGGGGCTGCAAAGTCAGGGCAGCATCTACTGACAGTGGGCTTTGGATGCATCACTAGGAAAGCTTTTCCACCTCTAAATTCATCTGCAATCATATGTGAGAATTAATTACAGGAACTGTTTTCCAACCTGCACTGCATACAGAATCACCAGGTTGGAAAAGACCTTTAGGATCATCAAATCCAATCATTCCTGTGCTAAACCAGATCCCTGAGCACCTCATCTACCCTTTGTTAAACACACCCAGGGAAGGTGAGAGATGGGACAGGCAGCTGCAATTCTTAATTTTCCAAAGTTAGAGGGAAAAGCATGTCTTTCAGCTTGATGATGCTGTTTGGCAGGGCTGATGCTCCTTTTCCTATCTGGTTTGGATTTCTCAGTGATCCTGTGGCTAATGAGAGCCTGAACCTCAGGGAAAATACATCCTGGTGATTGAATTGCATACTAAATCTTAAAAAAAAGCCAACCCCCCCCCCAAAAAACCCCTCAACCAAAGGAGATTCTTGCAAGGAGATAACACCAGACAACACATTCTTGCTGTAAAGCCTTCAGAGGTCTTTCTGCTTTGGGTTTTTTCCCCTCCCCAGATGTACATCATGTTGAACATCCGCATTGTGCTGGTTGGACTGGAGATTTGGAAGTATGAAAACATCATCAGCACAGATGGAGGAGCTGGGGATGTGCTGGCCAACTTTGTCCAGTGGAGAGAGAAGAACCTCGTCCTGCGCCGCAGACACGACAGTGCCCAGTTTGTTCTGTGAGTTGCAGTTCCCTCCCTTTGGGTCCTTAAGAAGCTTATTCTATTCCTGGCTGCTCAGCTGTGCTCTGGTGTCAAAAGGAGCTGTGGTATTTCAGCAGTGCAATCTGCTCTGGTTTAGGTACTTGGGGGGGAAAACATTCTAAGTCAACATCAGCAGGTGTCTGTGGGCTTTGAATTTAGTCTCCTCTCTGACAGGTACGTTGCTGAATAACAAGAGTTCATCCTGTTCTGGGGTGGTTTGTGTTGTATAAAGCTTCCCTTCAGACAATCCTTTGTCAGACTTGTAATCTGGGGGCTTTTCCTGCTTGAAAATGAGCACAGACATGGTGCAGAGTGGTGTTTAAAGGGGTTTCTGTACCCAGTATCCAGAAGCTAGCTCCATGGCTTGAGCTTTGACACATGCTGTTAATCTGTCATAGGATCATAGAATCACAGACTGGTCTGGGTTGGGAGGGACCCCAAGGGTCACAGAGCTCCAACCCCCTGCCACAGGCAGGGCCACCAACCTCCAGGCCTGGAGCTACACAAGGTTGCCCAGGGGCCCCATCCAACCTGGCTTTGAACACCCCCAGGGATGGGGCACCCACTCCCTCTCTGGGCAGCCTGTTCCTGTCTGTCCAATCCATCCCTCCCTACTGCCATAAACCAGCACAGAGCTTTCATCTCTGCCCTGACTCTGGGCTGCCTGCCCTGTGCACTTCCTGCTCCTGCAGATAGAGCAGCCCTTAGGAAGTCACTGCCCACAGTGTGAGGAAGGGCAGAGGCCAGAGCACCACTACACATGGGGCAGCAGCTCAGCCTGCCCTCAGTCAAAGCAGCAGCTCTCCTTCCAACAGGAGCTGGAGGCCTCTTCTCTGAGGCAGCTCAGCACCATTCAGCTCAGGAGGGTGAAATGACTGGAAAAAGAGTAGCTTTTAAAGCTCCTTCCTATGAAGTACTGCATTGTGCTGTTGCCCTTAAGCTTTAAGTAGTGTGTAGGAAAGCATCAAGATAGTCCTGAAAAGGAAGTCAACAAGGGAAGAAGTCTTTGGAGTTGGGTGGTAGCAGAAAGGCAGCTAACAGCCAATTAAAATAAACAATTAGAAGGCTGGAGTGTTGAGCTCATTCTGTTGAGGGGGAAGCTGGGGAAGGGGGTAACTTTCTCTGCAAGCTCTTGTTTTATTTAAAAGGAATAAAAGAACTGTGAAGAGAAAGGTAAAGCTGAGCTGGTATGTTTGTACCTGCAGTCAGGAGGGGTGCTCCTGAGGTAGTGTTGGGGAGCAGGAGAAGCAGTTTGAGCAGAAGTGGTCATAGAATCATAGACTGGTCTGGGTTGGAAGGGAGCCCAAGGATCACAGAGCTCCAACCCCCTGCATTCTTTCTTGTCCTGGAGCCCCAGCTCTGGACACAGGACTCCAGCTGGGGCCTCAAAGGGCAGAGCAGAGAGGGACAATCCCCTCCCTGTCCCTGCTGCCACCCCTCTGCTGATGGAGCCCAGGATCCCATTGGCCTTGTGAGCTGCCAGAGCCACTGCTGGCTCATGGGGAGTTTCTCACCCACCACAATCCCCAAGTCCTTCTCACAGGGCTGCTCTCCAGGAGCTCTTCTCCCAGTCTGTATCTCTGGCTGGGATTCCTTCCAAGTGCAAGACCTGACACTTTGCAGTGTGGAACCTCATGAAGTTCCCCCAGTTCCACCTTTCAAACCTGCCAAGATCCCTCTGGACCCCTCCTTTCCTTCTGTTGTGTCAACCAAAGTGATGGATTGAGTGGCTGTGTGGCTGAACATCATGTGGGGGGGGTGTGTACAGGCAGCATGACAGCCTCTTCCTTTTTCTCCCTGTGACTGTAGGAAGAAGGGCTTTGGTGGCACAGCTGGAATGGCCTATGTTGGAACAGTGTGCTCCAAGAGCCACGCAGGAGGCATTAATGTGGTGAGATACCTGTAGTGATGCTGTGAATGGGCTTGACATAAGGGTTTCACACTCCAGGAGTCTTCCTGGAAGTGCAAAGTCTTCAGTAACAAAGCTGAAGTGGCTTGGGGGGGGCTCTTCTGTGGTCCCCACCCATGTTCTGGCACTTCTCTGAACCTGGATCACACCTTTTCTGTTGTATTCTGCATCCTGTGCTCAGCCTTCCCCCTCCTCAGTGTGAAAAAGGGATGGCACTTCTCTGCTGATGCCTCCAGCACTCTTGCCTTAAAAGTGTGTGGGAGCTGTGGGTGTTCTCAGGTCTGTCCTCTGCTTGGCCTCCCCAGCTGGGAACTCCTGGAGCAGTGAGCTTGACTGCCCTCTTCCTGTGAAACTGCAGAGCATTAATGAGTGGAATTCCTGATCCCAGATAACTGTCAGTCCCAGTGATCCTGTTTTCTTGGACTAGTGACAGTAGCCCTGGAATTAGAGTTTGCATATTTAAGGAGGTTTGGGCTGCTGTGAAGAACTCTAGTTTTTTGTGTTCATGTTGCAGCTGTGCTGGGAAGTAGAGGTTGTTAGGGAGTGTCCCAGATATGTTTCTCTGAGGGCTCTTCTTACTAAGCAAAATGACATGTGCCTGCTTGGAAAGCAGCACAAGTTGGTCTGAGAATCCTCCTGATGTCAAGACAGAATGACAGACATGTCCTTTGGGCAAATAATCACCAGCTTGCTCAACAGAAGCTGTCCAACTAGGTTTCTTCTGGCTTGTTCTCCTGCAGTTTGGAAGAATCAGCATTCAGATGTTTGCATCCATCATGGCTCATGAGCTGGGGCACAACTTGGGGATGAACCACGACGATGAACGTGCCTGTGACTGTGGAGCCAGCAGTTGCATTATGAGCTCTGGAGCATCGTGAGTACCTGGCAGGAGGGAAGGTGTTTCCTCAGGCTCAGACCTCCCCAACCACACACTTTTAACCCCTTGTCTTCAAAGTGCTCCTGCATGCAAAGAGTTGTGTCCTGCTTGCAGCTCACAGGCAAAGCAAGGGGAACCCCTGCCTACAAGCTTTTTGTGGGTTGGCTTCAAGCTGAGCTCAGGTTCTCTGCTGCAGGGGATCAAGGAACTTCAGCAGCTGCAGTGCAGAAGATTTTGAGAAGCTGACTCTCAACAAAGGTGGAAGCTGCCTGCTCAATGTTCCCAGGCCTGATGAAACCTACAGCGTGCCCTACTGTGGGAACAAACTGGTAGATGCTGGGGAGGACTGTGACTGTGGTTCAACAAAGGTAAAAGCACACAAGCCTCTAACTAGTGCTCTCAGGGAAGCCTGGTGTGCCCTTTGCTGGAGAGGGGACTCTGAGGGTGTGATTTCTTGGCATTCATGGCACTTCTCTTTCCAGGAATGTGAAAGTGATCCTTGCTGTGAACCAGGGACTTGCAGGCTCCGGGCTGGTGCCCAGTGTGCTTATGGTGACTGCTGTAAAGACTGCCAGGTCAGAGACTGGGGCCTGTTAACTTGGGAGTGTTCCTCAGGGGTTAAAAAAGGAGAGGAGACATCTCTGAGGGGGAACTCCCACACACACAGCACCCACCCTATGTGAGGGCTTCAAAAAATAACTGGCATTGCTCTGAAGGGGGGGGATGCCTATTAGGAGTTGGGTGCAGTGACCCCCCCCTGCTGTAAAATCCCCATTGCCTGATGGATTTCTGCCTTCCTGTCTCTCCAGCTCCTTCCTGGAGGAACTGAGTGTCGGGCCAGCAGCAATGAGTGTGACCTCCCAGAGTACTGCAACGGCACCTTCCAGTTCTGCCAGCCAGACTTCACCGTGCAGAACGGGCACCCCTGCCACCAGGGAGAAGCCTACTGCTACAACGGGGTCTGCCAGTACTATGATGCCCAGTGTCAGCACATCTTTGGCCCAAGTAAGGAGGACAGCAGGGTTAGAGTTGTAGGAGATGTAGCTAAAGCACCATTTGTTTAAGCTTTCTGTTTCCTTGGTTTCCTGTGAGAAGGAGCAGCTGGCTTTGGCAGAGGGTTTGGAGTAGTGGTGTTTATGGCTTCTTCCTTGGTTACATTCAATGCTCTGCTGGTGAGCCAAGGAGTAACTTTATTGAGCTGATCATTCCTGTTACAGAGGGGCTTCTGGCAGGTAGGGCTGTAAGGAATCACCAGGGTGGAAAAGACCTTGAAGATCATCAAGTCCAACCATTCCTGTGCTAAACCAGATCCCTGAGCACCTCATCTCCCCTCTGTTAAACACACCCAGGGTGGGGGACTCAGCCACCTCCCTGGGCAGCCTGTGCCACAGCCCCACAACTCTGCCAGGGAAGAACTTTTCCCTCCCATCTGCTCTGCCCCTGCCCTGGCCCAGCTTGAGCCCATTGCCCCTTGTCCCATCTCCTGTCCCCTGGCTGAAGAGACCATCCCCCACCTCTCTGCACCCTCCTGGCAGGGCAGGGGAGGTGGGGAGAAGGTCTCCCCTCAGCCTCCTCTTCTCCAGGCTGAACACCCCCAGCTCCCTCAGCTGCTCCTCAGAGGATTTGCCCTCCAGCCCCTTCCCCAGCCTGGCTGCCCTTCTCTGGACTCGCTCCAGGACCTCCATGTCCTTCTGATGGTGAGGAGCCCAGAGCTGGACCCAGCACTCGAGCTGCAGCCTCCCCAGTGCCCAGCCCAGGGGCACAATCCCCTCTCCAGACCTCCTGGCCACACTATGTCTGACACAAGCCAGGATGCCATTGGCCTTCCTGGCCCCCTGGGCACACTGCTGGCTCCTGTTCAGCCTGCAGTCACCCAACACCCCCAGGTCCTTCTCTGCCTGACAGCTCTCCAGACAGTCTCCCTCAGCCTGTAGTGCTGCGTGGGNCCAGATCAACACTTCAAGAAGCCATAAAGAGATATCAAATGTGATAACTGACTCAGCATTAAGTGACTATTTCTCTATTACCTTTCTGTTCTTTCTTGACACCCCATAGCACTGACTTTCCCTCCTCTTTCCTGTTCTGCCAAAGTCCTTGAGCTCTCTGTACTGCCCAGAAAACACTAGGTGTAGCAGGAGAATTGGGCTGGGTAAAGGCCATGTGGTAATAATGAGGTGTTTCTGTCCCTATTTAACTTGACCTCTCTGGGGGTGGGGGGCATTTGTTGTTTGCAGAAGCCAAAGCAGCCCCCAACATTTGTTTTACTGAAGTGAATTCCAAGGGTGACAGATTTGGCAACTGTGGTTTCCATGGCCATGACTACAAGAAGTGTGCCAGCTGGTGAGTAGAGCCCAACAAGAACTTCCTAAGCCTATAGGAATAGAGCATTGAGAATCCTTCTGTGAGTGCTGTAGTATTCATTTGGGGTGTTTTAGCAAGTGCAATGGGGAGAGGTGTTACCCCATCACCTCATCTTATTGTGCATCATTCCAAAACACAATGAGAGTGCTTAAAAAAGAGATTTACCCTTATTAATGAAACTTGAGCCCTGTGGCCTCAGGATGTGTGTGTTCACATGTGGGGCTGTGGCAAGAGTCATGGAATGGCATGGGGTGGGAGGGACCCCAAGGGTCACAGAGCTCCAACCCCCTGCCACAGGCAGGGCCACCAGCCTCCAGGCCTGGAGCTACACAAGGTTGCCCAGGGCCCCATCCAACCTGGCCTTGAACACCCCCAGGGATGGGGCATCCTCTGCTTCTCTGGGCAAGGAGAGTGTGTTCCACATCTCCTCTCACCCATTGCCCTTACCCTGTGGTGTTCACACCCAGAAAGACAACTGGCAGCTGGTTGTGCTGCCCTGAATGTAAAGATCCCAACAGCTTATGGAAAGAAGGGATAAATCCCTCCTCTTGCAGCTGAAATGAAGCTCAGCTCCCTTTTATTTGGCAACCTGCCTCAACTTTATCTTCAGACAGTGTCTACCAGTAGAAAGAAAACATCATCTTGACTGTGTGTGCTGGTTGTCATCTCAGAATAAGTTGAAGTGTCACTCCAGTGTCCCTGTGTTGCTGTTGCAGGAATGCCATGTGTGGGAAGCTGCAGTGTGAGAATGTGAAAGCTATGCCTGTCTTTGGGATTAAGCCAGCAATTATCTGGACTCCCAATCGAGACACTGGGTGCTGGGGTGTGGATTTCCAGCTGGGCTCTGACGTCCCAGACCCAGGAATGGTGAATGAAGGAACCAAATGTGGTGATGGAAAGGTAATCAACAATTAAAAAGTGATTTCTGAAAGTAATTTGGGGGGGTTTCATGGGAATAAATGTTTCAGGAGGACAGGGAGGGGATTGTCCCTCTCAGCTCTGCCCTGGGGAGGCCCCAGCTGGAGTCCTGTG